>PVKU01002924.1:0-202096 GCA_004027475.1 Anoura caudifer | reverse complement strand
TCTGGTTTTTTCACTGTTCCTGTTTTTTTTTTTTTTGTTTTTGTCTCACTCGTGGGTATTTAAAAAGAGAAAAGAGGAAGAAAAAATGAATAAGGAAGAAAGAAAAGAGGAAGAGGAGATAAAATTTGAAAGGAAGAAAGAAGGCGTAAAACAAGAAAGAAGTAAAGAGAAGCAAAAGGAGATGAGGAGAAAAAAAGATAAAAATAGTGAAAAAATAATAAAAAATTATTTTACCCCCCCCCCCCGCCAAATACCCCAAACAAAACAAAAATAACCCCCTCATGCTGTTTTCACAGTTGCCTAGCTGGATTCTCTGGTGTTGCTGGCTGCAAAGGCTGAGGGTTGATGGTATTGCTTTTTTCCCTGTTCCGCACTCAGTTATCTTTGGGCTGGTCCCCTGAGAGGTAGCCCGGCAGCTCTCTGTACAGGGCCTGGGGCATATGTTCTGAGCCTCCTGGGGAGCGTGCACTTTCCCGAGTTCATGGGTGTGAGCTCGGTTCTCCTACACCCTGCACTCACCCCAATTTCATGGGAGTGTGAACTCCCCGGGTTCCCAGTGTGGGCCACAGGTCTCTGGTCACACAGGTGTCTGCTGCCGTGTGTGGACCTGACTCCCTCCCTAGAGCTCTGTAGCAGGCCTGGTGAGCACCGGCCCGGGGCCTCAGCAGCCCTGATCTCCGCGCTGATCCCTGGGCTCTTATTGTTCTGAAGTACTCTCCTTACTGTCCGATTTTTCAGTGTCCACTACAACCCTTGATCTCCTACTTTCAAATATGCTGTGTTTTTGCTGGTTGACCATTCTGTTTCTCCGCGGATCAGCCAGGTTCCTCTCCCATGTGCAGGGGGAAATGGAATCTGCTCCCTCCTACTGCGCTGCCATGTTCCTTCCTCCTGTTTTTTTTTTTTTTTTTTTTTTAAGATAGGTCTGCAATGCTAAGAATTTCCCTTTTAGGATTGATTTTCAAGTGTCCCATAGATTTTGGATTGTTTAGTCCTCATTTTCATTTGTTGCAAGGTATCCTTTGAATTCCTCCTTGATCTCGTTGTTGACCCATTCATTGTTTAATAACATGTTATTTAGCTTTCATGTCTTTGTATATTTTTCAGTGTTCTTCTTGTGGTTGATTTCTAGTTTCATACCATAGTGGTGAGAGAAGATGTTTGACTTGATTTCAATCTTCTTAAATGTATTGAGACTTGTTTTGTGTCCTAGCATGTGGTCTCTCCTAGAAAAAGTTCCATATGCCCTTGAAAAGTATGTATACTCTGCTACTTTGCAGTGCAATTCTCTGAAGATATCAATTACATCCATTTTATCTAGTGTGTTGTTTAAGGCTGCTGTCTGCTTGTTGATATTTTGCTGAGAACATCTATCCACTGAAGTGAAAGGGGTGTTAAGATCCCCAACTATGACTTTATTTCTGTTGTTCTCTCCTTCTATGTCCATCAAGATTTGCTTCACATGTTTAGGTTCTTTTCTGTTGGGTACATAAATGTTTACTAGGGTTATATCCTCTCGTTGGATTGTTCCCTTTATCATTATGTAGTGTCCTTCTTTGTCTCTTACTATAGCCTTGGTTTCAAAGTCTATTTTGCAGATATAAGTACTGCTACCCCAGCTTTTTTTCTTTTCCATTTGCATGAAATATCTTTTTCTGACCCTTTAGTTTTAGTCTGTGTGTATCTTTCAATCTGAGATGGGTCTCTTGGAGGCAGCAGATATACGGAGGCAGCAGATATATGGGTCTAGTTTTCTTATCTATCCATCTAACCCTGTCTTTTGGTTGGATCATTTAAGCTATTTACATTGAAGACAATTATTGATGAACATGTATGTAGTACCATTGTATTGTTAGACTGTGTTCCTCTGTTCTTTTTTTTTTTCCTTTCTCTTTTTCTTTTTCTTCTCCTTGAAGCAAGGTTTTAACATTTGTTGCAGTATTGGTTTGGTGTTAACAAACTCCTTTAGCTTTTTCTTGTCTGGGAAGTTCCTTATTTCTCCTTTGATTTTAAATGATAGCCTTGCTGGGTAAAGTAGCCTTGGTTGTAGGTCCTTGCCTTTCATCACCTTGAATATTTCATGCCACTCCCTTCTGGCCTGAAATGTTTCTGATGAGTAATCAGATGACAGTCTAATTGTTACTACCTTGTAGGTAATTACCTGCTTTTCTTTTGCAGCTGTTATGATTCTCTCCTTATCTTGAAACCTTGTCATTTTAATTATGACGTGTCTTGGTGTAGGCCTGTTTGGTTCCAACTTGTTTGGGACTCTATGAGCTTCTTGGGCTTGTGGAACTTTTTCCTTCACCAGATTAAGAAAGTTTGTGGTCATTATTTCTTCAAAAAGGTTCTCAATCCCTTGCTCACTTTATTGTCCTTCTGGTAGTCCCATGATGAGGATGTTGTTATGCTTCATGTTGTCCAAGATGTTTCTTAAGTTCTCTTCATTTTTTAAAATTCTTTTTCATTTTGCTGCTCTCCCTGATTGTTTTTTTCTATCCCACCTTGCAAAACACTGATGCAATCCTCTGCTTTACCTAACCTACTGTTTATTACTTCCAGTGTATTATTTATCTCAGATATTGCTTGCTTTATTTCTGACTAATCCTTGTTTTATGGTTCTATGTCCTTTTTCATGCTGTTGAGTATCCTTATAATCATTACTCTAATAAATTGCTATCTGATAAATTGCTTACTTCCATTTCATCTAGTTCTTCTGGAAAATTCTCCTGTTCTTTCATTTGGGGTCTGTTTCTTTGTCTTGCCATTGACTGCTTCTTTGTATTTTCTGCCTTAGATGTGAAACTAATCACCTGTTAACCTAATCGATCTGTAATTAGCAGTCAGACTTAAGCACCATTAGGTGGGGCAGAGTAATTGCTGTGGGTGAAGTTATTGCTTCCCAGCAGGCTGATGCCATTCAGAGAGGAGTGTACTGCTTGAGAGAGATGGCATCTGCAGTATGGGGAATGACTCAGCACATAGATCCTGGAGTCTGTTCCCTTAGTTCTCTCTCCAGAGCCACCAACCACAGAGTCTCCTCAAGTGTCTCTAGTCCACTTTGCCCTCCCTTTGCTGGTGCCCATGGTGAGTGGCTGCAAATGAAATTTTGCACTTTTGCCCTTTAAAAGGCTATCTGCATTTTCTCCCTGGCCAATAGAACCCCTGTTGCTCTTCACAGTTGGATTTATCTGAGTTCCTTTCCAGTTCTGGTGCTGTAGGCTGGGGAGTGCAGCTTGGGGTTGAGACCCCACACTTCTCAGGGGGAGCCTCTGGTTGCTGACATATCCCTCCAGCATTTCAAGTGCCACCCATGGAAGTCCAGCCAGCCCTCTTGCATCTCCACCATATTCCTTACCAGTCACGTTGTGCTGAAATATTTTATTCTGTTTTTCTGTGGTTGTAAGGCTTTTCTCCAGCTAGTGTTCATTTGGTTATTCATGCTGACTTCTCTACAATTTAGTTGTAATTTCAGATTGGTCCTGAGAGATTAGGAACTTTCAGTTCCTCCTCTGCCATCTTGGATCTGTCAGTTCTTTATTCTGCATGGTTGAATCTGCTTTTAAGCTCTCTATTGAATGCTTCAGTTTAGTTACTGTACTTTTCAGTTTTAAAATCTATTTGATTTTTTTGAGGTTTCTATTTGTTTGTTGAACTTCTAATTTTGTTCATGCATTGCTTTTTAAAACATACTTAGTTTTCTGTCTGTGTATTCATGAAGTTCCCTAAATGTCTTTAAGAGAAATATTCTGAATTCTGTCTAACAGTTCATAGGTCCCTATTTATTTAAGATCAGTTATCAGAGGTTTGTTACTTTCCTTTGTTGGTGTCATACTTACCTGATTTTTCATGAGCTAACGTATTGCTTATCTATGCATATATTATATACAGCTTTAAGTCTCAGAGGTTACACACCAGGCATAAAATCTCCCAAACTATACTAAACTTTTATATTGTAAAACTGATTTTCCTTAAACCTATTTTTTAAAAATCTGACAACAATGATCAGTTATTCTCTGTTCTCCAAATATGTACCACTTCCTGCCTCCATGCTGTTCCTTCTGCTTGGAATGTGTGGCTTCCATTTTTACCTGTTGGAATCTCAGTCCTTCAAAGTCTTTGCTAAATGCACTATCATTCATGCAGCCTTTCCTTATCCTGAAATCAGAGGGACCTCTTTCCCTTTCACAGTACCAGTGGCACCTTCCTTCTCTACTATGCTTCCTATAATAGCTTTTGTGCCCTTTCTGATTTTCAAATACTTATAATCTCCTACCTAGAAGATTTTAAACATTTTCATGTGAGGGAAATAAAAGGCATGAATCTTATTCATTTTTATACCACCACAGTACTTAACAAAGTGCTTTATACACAGACTAGGCACATGATTAATATTCTCTGAATTGAACTTAATATTTTAAGCAACATTCATGTGACACTTACAATTTTGCGCTTTATCATAAAGAGTGGGATTTTTGCATGCAGAGGGGTTGAGGACAGTTCTTTATGGACCGTTGATAAGTACAATCTTCTTTTGATATTCCCTAAATCAGTAATTCTGAAAAAAGAGAAAAGAAGAAAGATTCCCATCAATATAATAACCACATCTTTGGATAATCTTCAAAATGATATAATTTATCACAGGCTTTTTCCGACATGGAGATCAAACACGGAATTTAAGAATTGCCTTTTTTCTTTCAAGAAATAATAAAATTTCTTCCTTAAATTCAAAATGTTCACAAGCTTACATGCATAAATTCACTTAATATGATAATTTATTTCAGTACTTTATACTAGATTTCCAGTGTTTCAGCCTATGAAAAAATTCAATTTGTATGAACTGAGAATCTGCTAGCCTTTAATAACCATGCTTGTTCCAGTCCTTTAAGCGTGTATTATCTTGGGACATACTGTCACCTACTAAATAGGAAAACATTATGAGTTTCTTTCCCTAAAAATGCACCTGTCATTTTATATAGGCTGTTAGTCTGCTTAGAGACAGATGCAAAACACTGACTGTCGGTTTCACTTCCTAAGCACATATCTTGGAACTAGAATTATAATACACCAGTTTACTGCTATCAGATCAACCTACAGTGATATCAAGGACACTGAATTCGAACATCTGTAATAGATTAAACCACAGCCATGATCACAAAGATTAGGTTTGCTTCAAATTGATAGAGGCTCATTTTTATGTTTTGCTTCCTTTAGGTCTCAGAGGTAACAGAGGAGGCTTAAAATCTCCAAACCTGTCTCAGGCTGCTATATCGTAGAATTGATGTTTCTTGAAAGACTATCTTTTATTAGATAATAGTTACTCTGTCCCCATTTTTAGCAAAAATATTTGTCTACATGTACCAACTGCTAATTTTCTACAATTAGCAACCCCCTAGAATACAACATTTTATTTAAATACACTGGTACCAATATTTATAGTGCAATTAACTTTTTAAAAATCAACATAGCCTTTTCTATAGTTCATTCTTGCTCCCTCCATTCACTTTTCTAATCATTTTCTTTCTTTCCTCTACAATACATATTTTTCTGTAGAAAGCTATCATTGAACAATATTAAGAATAAGTACAGTAAAAATTAAATGAGATAAACTCAGAGTATGCCCATAAAGCTAAAAATTCTACCATATCTGTACTATATGCTGCCACAAATTCATTTAAAAAGCAATAAATTCTGCCTGGCCAGGTGGTTCAGTTGGTTGGAGCATCATCTCATACACCAAAAAGGTGTGAATACAATTCTCAGTCAGGGCATGTACCAATGATCAGGACAACTGATTAATGTTTGCCTGCCTCCCTCCCTCCCTCCTTCCTTCTCTAAAAGGCAATAAAAACATATCCTTGGGAAATGATTTAAAAATTAATAAAAATAAAAAGCAATAAATTCTTTTAATTCTAGTTAGAGGTAGGTTTAAAATGCAAAAATGTTAACACTACTGTAGTTTTATACTTGGATAAATAAGTAAATGCAGTATAATTTTGCTCCACAGCAGCGTGCTCAAAGTGGGATGAGCACATGGAGAAGGTGCTACACAACCATTCACTGAAGTGCAGAAGGAAAATATTAAAACTGCCTTTCATTTCACCCTTTAAAAATATTATTTCTCTTCACTTTCATTAATAGTAGTGCGGCAATATACGCACATATTTTTGAAATAAATAAATGTGGTTATATGGTTAATGTGCTCAAACATTTTACCAGTAGAGTACAAGATCAAATACATTTGGAAAGCATTGTCAGAAGTAATGCTATTAGGTCTCTGTAAGATGCTCTGATTAGGAGATAGAAGAAAAGACTATATAAGTAAGAATCTGGAAAGAGAAAGGGGAAATAAAGTTCCCTTGCATCAAACAAAAGGTTTGGGTGCATCAATCAAAAACTCTATTGAGACAGTTTTATTAAAGGTTTGCTTTACTTGTAGGAATAAGACTATGTAACTTTTATTTGAATTAGTTAAGGATCTAACTCCAAACTGAGAAATATTTGAGTATACTACCACTTTATCAGTATATGGAGCAATAAAAACACTCATACATTCATTCCTTCATCCATTCACATGTTCAACAAATACTCACTGAACCCACTGAACCAAGCAATCACCTGGGAATACACTGGGGAATATAATAGTAAGAAAAGGCAAGGTTGCTAACCTCCTGGAGCTTCTATTTTTAGTGGAAAAGGCAAGTGAAAAAGTATGAAGAAACAAAACAAATGTATCAGAAATGCAATAAAGAAAATAAGTAAGAGAATGAACTAGAAAATAATCAAGAAATTACCTACTTAGACAGGAAAGTCAGCAGGCATAGCACCTAGAAGGTAAGGGAGGGACATAAAGCAGAAAGGGGAGGCAGGAGCCGAATCGTGCAGGGTCTTTATGTCAAGGTTTACACATTTATTGTTCAAATTAAGAAAATATTAGACTCCATGTTCTACACTGCATGATGAATGGATATCATAGAAATAGTTATGTTCTCTTTTATTTCTTTATTTAGGTAAAATTTGAGTAACAAAAATGTACAGATTTCAGTGTACAATCTCACATGCAATCACCACTCCAATCAAAATATAAAATATTTCTATCAACCTAGGAAGTTGTCTCTGGCTCCTTCTAGTCAATCCTCACTCCTGATTTCTATCATCATGGGTAAGTTTCATCTGTTCTTGAACTTCTTATATATGGAGTAGCATAGAATATATTCTTTTGTGACTGGTTTCTTTCACTTCTAACATTACATTTTTGAAATTTATTCCAAAACATAATGTAGCATGTACTAGGACAAAAGCCCCCTTTTCCGGCCCTCTTTGCCAGAGCTAGGTGGACCCCATAAAGCATGACTGACCCTAATTATTTTATGAGTTTTTATCCTCAGGACTAGAAAATTACTGGAAGCATCCTGAAGGCACAGAGGCTCCAGGAACTTACAAAACAGGACACACCAGACCATAACAACTGGACTGGATGCTGCACCAAAAAAACATCAAAAAATGTTGCAGCCTATACAAGACCAACTGAAACATCCTGCTCTACAACCACCCCGACATCTAATAAAAGCTCAAAGCCCAGACCTCTCAGGGCTGATGCTGGGGCATGTCTCGCACTTAGCCCTTTCCCTCCCTTGGGAAAGTAAAAATAAAATCTTTACTGTCTGCACTTTCTTCTCTTTGTGAATTCTTTCACAGCTCACGTCACCAACCACCATAACATCATGAACCAATAGTTTTATTTATTTATTTTCAATAGTTTTTTTAATTGCTGAGTTTTATATGTCTGTATATCAATTCATTTTTTATCTATTTTCCCATTGATATACATTTGTTTTCAGTCCTGGTTGCTTAAGAAAACCTGTAAGAAAATTCTTGTAGAATCCTGTTACTGATATGTATATTTATTCTCTTGATAATTAGGAACAGGATTACTGGGTCATTTGGGAAATGTATGTATATCTTTATAGGAAAAATTCTCCAAACTGCTTGTAGTGATTATACATCATCACCAACTTTTGGTGCTATCAGACTTCATCATTAGCCAAGCCTAGTGGGTAAGAAATGAGTATCATTGTGATTTCATTTGCATTTGTCTTATGAATAAAGGCAGTGAACACTTCTACATGTATTTACTGGTATATCCTGTGAAGAATCTGTTAAGTTTTTTATTGGGTTGTTTTCTTATTATAATGGTATGAGTTCTTCTTATTTTTGACATACATATATGTCCTTTGTCATGTATATGTGTTGCAAGTATTTTCTTGCCTATTATATTAATGGTGCCTTTTTTATCCTATATGGAAATAATTTCTAACTCAGGAAAAAGTATCAAGAATAGTACACAGCAACTCATATATGCTTTATCTAGATTAGCTTATTGCTTAATAATTAGCAGTCTTTTGATTAGCAGTTTTTAATTTTCATGAAGTTCATTTTATCATTTTTAAGTATATTATATTGATTATACTATTACAGTTGTCCCATTGTTTTCTCCCCTTTATCTACCTCTGCCCTGCATTCACTCTCCCTCCAGTACTCTGCCCCTTAGTTCATGTCCATGGGTCATACACATACGTTCTTTGGCTTCTCCATTTCCTACACTTTTCTTAACCTCCCCTGTCTATTTTGTACTTACCAATTATAATTCTTATTCATTGTATCTTTTCCCCCATTCTTCTTCCCCCTTCCCAATGATAACCCTTCATTTGATCTCCATTTCTGTGATTCTGTTCCTGTTCTAGTTGTTTGTTTTTGTTTTTTAGATTCAGTTGTTGATAGTTGTGAGTTTGTTGTCATTTTACTGTTCATAGTTTTGATCTTCTTTTTCTTAGATAAGTCCCTTTAACTTTTCATATCATAAGGGCTTGGTGATGATGAACTCCTTTAATTTGACATTGTCTGGGAAGCACTTTATCTACCCTTCCACTGTAAATGATAGCTTTGCTGGGAGAGTAATCTTGGATGTGG
Source organism: Anoura caudifer (assembly GCA_004027475.1). Lineage (NCBI taxonomy): Eukaryota > Metazoa > Chordata > Mammalia > Chiroptera > Phyllostomidae > Anoura > Anoura caudifer. The sequence goes on along the minus strand of PVKU01002924.1, from coordinate 193,126 downwards.
GTTAAATAGTTCTTTGCAACCCATTCTTGTCTGTATGGTTTGTTTTGAGAAATCAGCTGATAGTCTTATGGGAACTCCTTTGTAGGTAACTCTGCTTTTCTCTTGCAGCCTTTAAGATTCTCTCATCTTTCATCTTGGGTAATTTTATCATGATGTGTCTTGGCGTGTTCCTCCTTGGGTCCAACTTCTTTGGGGCTCTCCGAGCTTCCTGGACTTGTATGTCTATTTCTGTCACCAGATTGGGGAATTTTTCTTCCATTATTTTTTCAAATAAGTTTTCAATTTCTTGTTCTTCCTCTTCTCCTTCTGGCACCCCTATGACTTCAGATGTTGGAATATTTGAAGTTGTCCCAGAGGTTCCCAAGCCTCTCCTCATTTTCTGAATTCCTGTTTCTTCATTCTGTTCCAGTTGAATGTTTATTTCTTCCTTTTGTTTCACACCATTGATTTGAGTCCCAGTTTTCTTCCCTTCAATGTTGGTTCCCTGTATATTTTTATTTATTTCACTTTGCATAGCCTTCACTTCTTTCTCTATTTTGCATCCATACTCAATTATTTATGTGAATATCCTGATTATCAGTGTTATGCACTCTGCATCTAATAGGCTATCTTTTCATCACTTAGTTCTTTTTCTGGAATTTTGATCTGTTCTTTTATTTGGGCCATATTTCTTTGTGTCGGCCAACCTGTTACATTGTAAGAAGTGGAGCTGCCGGTACTTGCCAGAGTGGGGCAAGCCACTTTCCTGTGTTGTGGCACTTTATGTGGGTGAGGGGTCAGAGGGAACAATGGTGCTTGTTCAGCCCATCCCCTGCCATCAGTCACTTCCCCCAGTACCCACAAGCGAATTGCTTCTTTCTGGTGCTGATTCCAAGGTGGGTGGGTCCCTCCAATGGATTCTCCTCTGAGACTGGGAGTTTCTCCTGCCACCACAACCCCTGCAGAATTTTACAGTCAGAGGTTTTGAGGCTTTATTTCCCCATGCTAGAACCCTGGGTTGAGCTATCTCGCTCCCCGGTTGTTTCTTGTGGTTTATCTGCTTGCAAATGTGGGGCTGTCTGATCTGCCAGCCACTGCTTTGCCCTCCCGGTCTGCCAGCTGCCACCTTGCTGCAAGTCCTCTCCTCCCAGGCTGCCCATCTCCTCCCCTCCTGCCTGTCTGGATGTTTCTCCTTTAACTCCTTGGTTGTCAGACTTCCATACAGTTTGATTTTCTGGCAGTTCTGGATGTTTTTTGTTTTTAAATTGGATGTTGTCCTTCGTTTGGTTGTCTGAGGTACTGAAGTATGTCTACCTAAACCTCCAACTTTGCCAGAAGTCCCACATTATCATTATTTATAGTTGTGCTTCATATGTCCTAAAAAATGCTTGCCTAGTCAAAAGCTTCAAAAATACTTTACTATGTTTCTTTATAGTTTTAGATTTTACAGTTAGTCCATGATCCACCTCTAATTAATTTCTGTGTATTGTGTGAGGCAGTTGTGGGTGTGGGTCTGTTTCTTTCTGTATGTTTATCCAATTTCTCAACACCATTTCTTCCTCATTGAAATGCATTGGGTACTTTTTTGAAAATCGATTAACTATACATATATATGTGTGGATCTATTTTTGGCATTTATTGATTCATTTGTTTTATTTATCCATTTGTCCATTCTTACAGCAATGTTGCATTGCTCTTTGATTACTGTAGATTTATAGTAAATCTTCAAATGAGTTCAAGAAAACTCTTCAATTTGGTTATGTCAGGGTATGTTTGGTCCTGGCTTTTCCATATAGATATTAATATCCTCTTATCATTTTCTATTAAAAAAGTTGTTGGGAGTTTAACTTAAATTGAGCTAAACCTATAGTTCAATTTGGGGAGAACAATATTGAGTCTCCCAATCAAACTACTTGATATACCTCTCTTATTTATTTAGTACTTGTTTAATTTCTTTCACAATGTTTTACAGTTTTCAATTTACAACTTGCACAACTTTTGTAAATTTATTCCTAAGTATTTAGTTTTCTGACATGATGAAAAAGAACTTTAAAGTACCAGCCAAGTGCTACTAGTATATAGAAATACCATTGATTTTTGTACATATACCTCATTTCATGTGACCTTGCTTGATTCACTCCTGAATGCTAGTAAGTTGTTTTGTAGTTTCGTAAAGATTATCTACATAAAATAATCATGTTTTCAGTAAATAAAGACTTTTACATCGCTTTTTCCAATCTTTATACTTTTTCTTTCTTTTTCTCACATTACTGCATCAGCTAGGACCTCCAGCATATACTCAATAGAAGTGGGAGGGTACAAACTGTTGCCTTGTTCCTGATAATAGGGAGAAAGTGTTCAGGATGTTTCCACTAAATATGATGTTAGATGAAAGTTTCCTTTATCAGACTGATGATAGTCTCTTCTATTTCTAGTTATTTTTTCTTATTTTTAAAAAATCATGAAAGGGTGTGATACTTTGTCAAATGATTTTTCTGCACTAATTGAGGTGACCCTATTGTTTTCCTCCTTTATTCTCTCCATATGTTAAATCACTGTGATTTATTTTCATATGTGAAGCCAGACTTGTATTCTGGACATAAATTTCAATTGTGTTAGCATTTTGTTGAGGATTTTTACACCCATGTTAATGGGGGACATTGGTCTGTAATTTTCTTGTACAATCTATGTCAGAGCTTGACAATAGGATTAAGCTGGTCCTATAAAGTGATATGGAAAGTGTTTACTCTTCCTCTATTCTCTGAAAATTTGTTTAAAATGGTGCTAGTTATTCTGCAATTGTTAGCAGAATTCATTAAATCTGAAGTTTTCTTTGTGGGAAGATTTTGGTTATATTCAATTCTTTAATAAATTATGGGGCTATTCAAATTTCTATTTTTTATTGTTTCAGTGTTGGTAAATTGTGATTTTCATCTAAAGGCATTGAGTTTATTGCCATAAAATCATTTATATTTTCACCTTCATTATCTTTTTAATATCATAGAATATGTAGGGCTATCCTCTCTCTCATTCCTGTTTTTTTGTAACTTGTCTTTTTGTAACTTGTTGTGGGCCAGGTCCCCAGTAGGGGGTGCTCGAGAGGCAACCACACATTGATATTTCTCTCCCTCTCTTTCTTTCTCCCTTCCCCTCTCTAAAAATAAATAAAATCTTTAAAGTCTCTATTCTTTATTTTAAATTTTTTTGATTCCTGATTTTATTTTTATTATTTCTTTCCATCCACTTACTTTGAGTATAACTTGTTCCACCCTGCCTCCCTCCAGTTTAGTAGGATGAAGTTAGGTCTTTAATTTTAAAGCTTTCTCTTAAAAGTATAAGCTTTTCTCTAAGCATTGTTACCTGTGTCCCACAAATTCTAGTATGTTGTATTTTCATTTTCATTCAGTTTGAAATATTTTTTAATTTCCCATATGTTTCCTTCTTTCAATCTTGGGTTACTTAGAAGTGTGCTGTTTAATTTCCAAACAGTGCAGTCTTTTCTATATATTGCATTGCTATTGATTTTTAATTTAATTCCACTGTGGTCAGAGAACATACTTTGTAAAAATTTCCTCTTTAAAAAACAATGTTAAAACAGACTGTATGATTCAGCATATGACTGCTGAGTGGTTTATATGAACTTAAATTTCTTTGATGCTAACATTTTAAAATATTAAAATCTATTTCCCCTTAAATCTACTCAATACTGATCTATCATCTATAGATAGGATGGACAATTTAGCATCTGTATTACAATTTCCTCTTATGCCATCATTCTAGGTGATTTTAAATAAGGTCTGTCTGGAAAAAATCCAGCCATTGTTAATACAATGGGAATGGTTTGCACAACATTGATATAATCTGGCAGCCAAGGAGAGTGGTCTGGAATGTGCATGTGTAAACAATGACAATTTCACTGTACTAGTGAGTGGGGGCAGTAGACGCCACTGAGTGAGTATGTGTACTGTGTGGCTGTCAAACTAAAAAGGACTGAGTGAGTAGAACAATGAATCTGCATCAAATTTTGTGTTAAGCTTGAATATGCCACCACAGAAACTACTGAGATGATTCAGAAAGGCAGCTACAGGCAACTGGGGATTGGCAGCTTTATCATGACAACGTGCCCACTTGTGCATCACATCTCATGCAGAGTTTTTAGTGGAACATCAACTCATCCTGGTGACTTAGCCCCCCTACAGCCCAGATTTGGTGCCCTGCCACTTGTTTTTTCCGGAAACTAAAATCACCTTTGAAAAAGGAGGGATTTCAGACCATCAATGAGATTCAGGAAAATTTGATGGGGCAGCTGATGGCAATTGGGAGAATTGTGTGAGGCCCCAAGGTGCCTACTTTGAAGGGGACTGAGGCATCACTGTCCTGTGTACAATGTTTCTTGTATCTTCTTCAATAAATGTCTCTATTTTTCATATAACGTGGCTGGATACCTTCTGGACAGACCTCATATACGCACAGGGAATAAAATTTAATCTAAACCTAAACCTCTTCTATTATGACAACCAATACTTCTAATCAATCCATTTTAGCAACTTATGTGAATAATCCTAATTTGTAGTCCATCATCACTAGGAACTGCTTGACTCCATGGTCTTCTATATAAATTTTTCTTCTGTTTTATTAATTCATTCAACTAACATTCAGTCAATGCCTTAGTAGCATAATACAAGGTACTAGAGATACGGAAGTAGCTAAGACATGGGAATCATAACCTGGTATGATTTCCATTCTTTAGCTGTTTTTAGCATATTTTATAGACTTCTTACTAATTCTCTGAACAATCCTTCCCTGCAGCTAGTATCCTCATTCTCTATTTTGTATGTGGGAAAACTGAACTTATGGGTCATGGCTCCCTTGAAAATGTCACATAAGCTATAAATGTAACAGCTCCCTTTGGGTGAGTGATACTCTCTCTCAGTTATCACTCTTTCAGGTACAGAAATGCAGGTTCATAGATATTGCAGGTTCCATTCCAGGGCACAGTAGTAAAGTAGATATTGTGGTAAAGCAAGTCACACAAATTTTTTGGTTTCCAGGTGCATGTAGAAAGTAGTCTATTGTGTGCAATAGCATTATGTCTAAAAAAAGTTTATATTTTATATAAAACTACTTTATTGTTGAAAAATACAAAATCTTCAGCAAGTCGTAATCTTTTTTGCTAGTAGGGGATGGTCTTGCCTTTAATTTGTAAAAAATGAAATATCTGCAAAGATCAATAAAACAAGGAGGTATGCCTATATTGCTTGGAGAAGTCATCTGTTAAATCTGGGCCAAAATGCATTTAGAAAGGACTGGAGAGTTACAATGGTAGTCTCTTTCTGCTTTATGTGTGCTTCAATACTGGCTAAGATCTCTGATTCATGTGAGTGTGTCTGACAATCCAATTCTTTGAGCTATGTCATGTACCTGGTTGTGTGGTGTAGTATCTTTAAGGAGCAAACCCTCAAAAGTAGAGTCTGAGGAAAAGACATAGGCACAGGGAGTTTACAGGAGAGGTGATTCCATGAAGCAGGAATGAGATAGCAGGGATAGTAAGACAACAAAGAGAAAAAGCCAAGATAAGGACACACTGTCGATGACACTGTTATGGGCCTGCATTCCACTAGGGCATCTGGAGACATGTACAGACATCTCTCAGAATTATCCACCTGAAGAGTGGGAGAGGGGCACATATAACCACTTACTCCCAATGCCCAATGGTTAAGGGTTGCCTCTGGAGGCCTTAATGCCCCAGTATTTCTAGGCTGTGCTTGTCTGTGGATAGAGCAGGTGCCCTGGGTGGCAACTGATACGGCACTCTATCCAAACAAGCTCACACCAAGCTGTCCACTGTATCTGCAACTGATATCAGAGGTGGACCCAGAGGATGTGACATGGGGCATGGGAATAAGCTGCCACAATGCTAATACCATCATGTTTGCTGCTATTTAAAATTACTCCATCCTTTTGTATTTTCGTGCCTTTGCTTATGCATTTCCCTTGGAAAGCCCCTTCTCTCATAATGCCTGCTGAAATTATATTCATCCATCACGGTCTGGGTTGAAATGCCACCTCCTCCTTGAAAACAATTCAGATTTATAAATTGAAAATAATCACATCCTTTTTTTTTGTTAGCACAGCATGTTTTTTGGCCTCTATTACTGAATTTTTTCATTTCCCCTTAGTGTTATAGGTCACTAACTAGTCCACTTTATGGGCCATTATCTAATGCAAATACGCAAATCTTTTCCTTTGTTTTCATGGGTGAATAACACGCAGCCCCATATAGTTCAGTTTTAGCACTCACTAGTAACATTCTAATCGAGTTTGGTATTTCAAAGTCCATTTTAGATTTTAAAAGTTTCTCATTCTAAATTTCACAAAAATGTCTGACTGCCCTGAAAGGCTTGGTAATTTATAAAGTCTCTAGTCTGTGCACCTACAGGCACAAAAGAGGTGAAATTTCTGCAATTTGAGGGGACAATTTATTAAAAATTCATCATCAGTATTGTCATCTTGAGTTGACTGTAGTTTTCAGGTACTGGTATTTGTATGTGTGTGATAAACTGTTGTTATGACATTATTAAAAAGTGTGGAAATATACCATAATAGTTAAGAGTGATAGTTTTGAAGTCAGATTTTCTGGGTTCAAATTCTGGTTTTACCATTGCTTAGTGACACTGAGCCAGTCAATTGACATTTTGTGCCTTAGTTTCTTCAGTTAAATGTGGAAAATAGTAGTACTCTATGATTGCTGTGAGTACTATGATTAAGTGTATGTATAAAAAATGCTTAGAGATTACCTGGCTCACAGAAAGTTCTACCTGTGTACTACCAACCATCAGCTTAGGTCACTGTGGATTGTTTAGTGAACCCTGCATGTTTTGGGCCTTTAATTTTCTAATACTGAAAATTTGAGTGGCTCATAAATGACTACCTAATCCTCTACCAGTGTCCCAACCTCCATACTGGAAAGTGGATGGGTGGGGATGTGGGTCGTGACATCTGTCATCCTGCTGCAGTCAGTCATGACAAACATGTATGGGTATTATCATAGGCTGTTGTCTACAATGTCTCCTCTAGCCTATAAGCTTCCTGAGGGCTGAGACCACATTCTGCTTATCACAGTATTCTCACACAGTTATGGCTTTGTAATTAATTGGAAACTGCCTTTGTGAAGCCCTACTAGAGTGATATTTAATCATCTATTTATTGAGCACCTACTTGGTGCCAAACAGGAAAGCAGACACTGGGATATCACAATGGATAAAAGATGTCCCTGTTCTCATGAAGCATGTGTTTTAATGAAGGAAAATAGTAATAAATGAGTAAGTACACTTGTAATATATCAACTCTCATTAATGACTCTGAAGTCATTATACTTTGCTATATACTTGCTACAAAGTATAGCAAGATGACAGAGAGAGATGGAGTTGGAAGTGTTATTTTAGAAAATGTAGTTAGAAATGGCCGCACAGAGAAAGTTCCATTTGAGCAGAGTTGAATGAAGCAAAGGTTAGAACCATGCAGATATCTGAATGAAGAAGATTCCAGACAGAACACTCCTGAGGACTGTGTGAAAATCCAAAAGAAAGATTTGTTAGCTCTCTATAGTTGACCTTTTAATATAATTCAACAAATAATAAGAGTGGTGGGCCTCCTGAGCTGTAAGGCTCACATCAAGTGCATGGCATGTCTCTGCCCTTGGGGAGGCCAGGTTGTGGTATTTTGCAAAATAGTTCTCAGTTAAACCTAACCATTCTGGCTCTGAGAGCTGGATGAATTTCTAAACGATCCTGTGCCCAATTTAGGACAGAGGTATCAGGACTAAGCCATTCATGTGGTGATAAGGATTTATTCTACTGTCTTTGCAAAAATAACTATGCAAACCTTCCCTACCTCATAATTAAGAAGAGTTGGTTTTGGAGGGAAAACAAAATCATGTGTTAAGCTTAAATCGTTCGGAAAGCAAGCTGAATTGCTACTTAAAAAAATAAAATAAAATTAGTCATTCATGAGACAGAGAATATATATGCACGTTGTGACTACTTAAAGGCTTCATTATGCTTATGTGCTTTTGGGGGACAATTTAGTTGCTACAAGGAAGGCTGCTTATAAAAAAAGCTCTTCACTTGTATTACAGGCTTGATTTTCAGCATCTAAAACCTGCGACCTAACAAAGCAGAAAAAGACAAGCAACACTGGCACTTAAAGATACATTTAAAAAAGAATCGTACATGAGTTAATACATTTTTATATCTGTAAGAGCATGCATAGCTAAGGGTCAGCAATGTTAGAGAAAAAGTAATGAGACCATGTTGAGAAAAAATGGGGTAGTCAACAGGAAAATCAACCTCATTTATTATAATATTCTAGTGATCAGCAGGTGTATAACTCTCACAGCTATGGTCATTAACGACATTCATTCTAAACTTAACATCTACAATTGCAAACCATTTGAAAGTGAAATTACTTTTGAATTCAATTTTCAATTCACTTTTATATCTTCATCTTTGATTAATGATTACTTTTTCACAATGGCAACTTCAGTGAGTATTTGAGTAAATAGTAACAACCATCCAAGAGTGTAGATAAACTCATTTGTTCAGATTACCTATTCACTTTTCTTCTATATGTAAAATAATTTTGTTAAAATGAACTTGCAAAACTGATGTCAGACTTCTGATGATTTGATTCATTTACTAGAATCATTTGCTCTTAAAGCCAAAAGGTTTTTATTTTTCTTATCATGACCTAAAAAGAGAACCAAATTTGAATGCACATCTTCAGTTATACTGTTCTCACCAAGTAACCGCTGCAATAATTACAAGAAACAGTGAATTTACAAAATAGTATATTTAAATATATGCAACGATGTTAAGGTATATAGCTAATATGGCTGTGTATTGAAATTTAAAATCATATAGAATGAGGTTTCATGTACAAGGTCTTCCTTACACATTCATTTCTATGCTTCACAATCACCAAAAGAAACTTTATTCCATTAGTTTTTCCTAGATCCCTTCAGCTGAAGTTTAAATTCATTGAGTATTCTTTTATCCTTAATAAAAAAATAGTGGTAATTCTGAACCTAAGACACTTTCATATCCTTATTAAAATACAATGTAGCCCTTTTTTAAATTGTTAACATTTATTTCAATGCATACTTCACATATATGCTTTTAAATTAATAAGTGATCTCTTAAAATCATCCCTGAATAGCATCTGATCACCTTTCTAAAAACAGCTTTATTGAGATAAATTTACATGCCATAAATACCATTTTAGTAAACATTTTTAGAATATTTAAGGAGTTTGCAAAAATCACCAGAATTCAGCTGGTGAACATTCCACTCCTACTAACCTTAAAAGATCCCTCATGCCTGTCTGCAGTCAGTCACTAGTTTCATCCCAGCCCCAGGCTATCACTGATCTGGTTTTGGTGTCTAAACTTTTACCCTTTCTAGATATTTCATATAAATGGAATAAAAAATACTGGAATGGAATAAGTCTTTTGCATCTTGACTTTCATTTAGCATAATGTTTTTGGGATTCATTCATACTGTAGCATGTGTCATTACTTTTTATTACAGAATACTATTCCAATATATGGATATGCCACATTTTGCTTATCCATTGACCAGTTGAGCTGATGGAGCTGTAAGCTGTCTACAGGTTTAGATAATCTAAGTAACGGTACTAAGAACATTCACATTCAGCTGTGTGTATGGACATAATGTTTTCATGTTTTTTAGGCACATACTAGGAAAATAGCAATTGTGGTAGGTATAAGGTAGTATTTCATTGTGGCTTCAATTTGCATTTTGTGAATGACAAATTGTGTTGAGATTATCATTAAGTCATATGTCCATCTTCTTTTATGATACGCTTATTCAAATCTTTTACGAAGTTTTGAATTGGGTGGTATGTTTTCATATTAATGAATAGGAAGAGTTCTGGATGCAAGAACTTTAACATATATATGATTTTCAAATATTTTTACCAGTCTCTGACTTGCCTTCATTTACTTAATGGTGTCTTTTGAAATGCAAAACCTTTTAATTTTTATGAAGTCCAATTTATCATGTTTTGTTTCTTTTCTTAAAAAAGATTTTATGTATTTTTAGAGATGCAAAGGGAGGGAGAGACAGAGGGAGAGAAATATCAATGTATCGTTGCCTCTTGCGCATCTCCTACTGGGGATCTGGCCCCAGCCCAAGCATATGCCCTAGATTGGAAATCAATCCGACGACCCTTTGGTTTGCAGGCTGGGGCTCAATCCACTGAGCCACACCAGCCAGGGCTATCATCTTTTCTTTTGTCTACAAATGCTTTTCCTAACCCACAAGGATCATAACAAATTCCTTCTATTTTCTTCTAGAAGTCTTATACTTTTAACTCTTACTTTTAGTTCTACATTTAACTTTGAGCTAATTTTTGTATATGGTGTGAGGTAAGGTGTAAATTAATACTTTTGCATGTGGATATCCAAATGTCCCTGCACTGTTTCTCGAAAAGACTGTTCTTTTACCCACTAAATTGCCTTAGCACTTTTGTTAAATATCTACTGACCATAAATATAAAGTTTAATTTCTCAGCTCTGCATGGTGCTCCATTGATCTATCTTCTTCATGCCAGCACCATACTGCCTTGATTACTGCAGCTTCCCAGTAAATTTTGAAATCAGTAAGTGTAAGTTCTCCACCTTTGTTCTTATTTTACACAACTGTTTTACTATACCTTTGAATTTCCATATAAATTTTAAAAGTAGCTCATTAATTTCTACAAAAAAATGAAAAACCACCACCCACTGGTGAGTTTTTAGATCAATCTGGGAAGAAATGTCAACTTAACAATGTTGAATCTTCCAATAGAATGGCTCTCCATTTATTTAGATCTTTAATTTCTCCTAGAGGTGCTTTTTAATTTTCAGTATACAAATCTTATACTAACTTTGTTAGTTATTTCTAAGTATTTTATTATTTTTGATGTTATTGTAAATAAAAGTGTTTTCTTATTTTCATTTTCAGATTCCTCTCTGCTAGTATATAGAGATGTAATTGATTTTTGTATATTGATTTTCATGTTCCTCCACCTTGCTGAACTCACTTATTATTTCCATAGACATTCATGTTGCTCATGAATAAAGACAGCTTTGCTTATTCCTTTCCAATATGGATGCCTTATATTATTTATTTCTTCATCCTGCCTTATTGAATTGACTGGAATCTTCAATACAATGAAGAATAGAAATGATAAGAAGAGACAGCCTTGTCTTGTTTCTGATCCTAGCGGGAGGGCATTCAGTCTTTCATGGTCTTATATTATTAATTATGATAAGCTGTTTTTATGAATGCTCTTTATCAGGTTGAAGAAATTCCCTTCTTTTGCTAAGCTGTGAATTTGTTGTTGTTTTGATCATCACCTATGTTCATTGATTTTAGAAAGAGAAGGAAAGAGAGGAGGGAAACATCGATGTGAAAGAGAAACATTGACCAGTTGCCTCCCATATGCTTCCCAACTGGGGATCGAATCTGCAACCTAGGTATGTGCCCTGACCAGGAGTCAAACCTGCAGCACTTTGGAGTACAGGATGACACTCTAACTAACCGGGCCTCCTGGTCAGGGCTGAAATTTTTTTGTTTTTTTAAATCATTAACTCAATATAAATCAAAGATTTAAATGTAATAGCTAAAATGATAAATCTCTTTAAAAAGCCATAGGTGAAAATTTTCCTGCCCTTGGGTTAGGAAATGGTTTCTGAGCAACAAAAGAAAAAAAGAGATCAACTGGACTGCATAAAAATTTAAAATTTTTGTTCATCAGAGGATACTCTCCAGAAAGTAATGAATCGGAGAAAATTTTTACAAATTATATATCTGATAAAGAGCCAGTGTTCAAAATGTATAAAGAACTCATACAACTAAATAATAAAAAGAAATCATTCAATTAAAAATGGGCAAACACTTGAATAGACATTTCTCCAAAGAAGATACATAAATGTACAATAAGCAAATGAAAACATGATCAATATTGCCCTAGCTGGTGCAGCTCAGCAGATGGAGTGTGGGCTATGAACCAAAGGGTTGCCAGTTCGATTCTCAGTCAGGGTACATGCCTGGGTTGAGGGCCAAGTCCCCAGTGGGGGCCCCATGAGAGGAAACCACACATTGATGTTTCTCTCCCTCTCTTTCTCCCTCCCTTCCCCTCTTTCTAAAAATAAATAAATAAAATCTTAAAAAAAGATTTTAAAAAAAGAAAAAAAAGCAAAGATGCTCAATATTATTAGCCAATAGGGAAATGTAAATCAAAACCATCAGATAGCATGCCATACCCACTAACTCTAGAATGGGTATAATAAAAAAGATTAAGAACATGTAATGCTGGGGATGTAAAGAAACTGAAACCCTCATGTATTGCTGGTGGGAATATAAAGTGGTACAGCCACTTTGAAAACAGTTCTGCAACCCCTCAAAAGTTAAATGTAGAATTCCATATGACCCAGCAATTTCACTCTTAGGTACATATACTTGAGAGAATTGAAAACATGTCCACATAAAATCTTGCACATGAATGTTTATAGCAGCATTATTAATAATACTAAAAAAAGTAAAACAAAATATGGGAGATATTAAACAAACAAATAAACAAAATATGGGAGATCCATACAATGGATTATTCATGCATTAAAAGAATAAGTCACCGATAACATGCTATGGCATGAATAAACACTGAAAACATATTAAATGAAAGTCAGACTCAAACTACATATTGTATGGTTCCATTTATATAAAATGTTCAAAATAGGCAAATCCATAGAGAAGGAAATAAAGGGCTGGGTGTAGCAGGGAGTTGGAAGTAAGTCCAAATGGGTACAGGTACTTTTAGGGGTGATGAAACATTATAAAATTACACAGTGGTGAGGGTCACTCAACTGTGAAATATAGTAAAAATGGGTAATACACTTTAAAATAAAAAATTTATGATATGTGAATTATTGTTCAATAAAAAAACTTTTAATAGTTCAATCACATTGGTGATGGGAATTTGAGTAAATGGAAATTTAGGAAAAAAGTATAGAAAAGAATAAGGACTATTATTTCTATTCCATTAGTATGAAATACAAAGTTTCTTCAAGATGTTCTTGTGTTCCTGGAAAACATTCATTCAGTGATCCACAGTCATGATTGTGGGCTGACCTGTGTGCCCCAGAGAGATATGTTCAAGTCCTAAACCGTGGTACCTGTGAATGTGACCTTATTTGGAAATAGGATATTTGCAAATATAATTGAATTAAGATAAAGTCCTGCTGTATTAGAGTAGGTGATGATAGCCCAATGACTGGTGTCCTTATAAAAAGAGGAAAATTTGGACACAGACACAAATAGGGAGAGGATGCCATGTGACAACAGACACAGATATTGGAGGGATGCATCTACAGGTCAAGAAATGCCAAAGACTTCTGGCAACTGCTAGAAGCTAGGGGACATAGGCATGTACAGATTCTTGTTCAGTGCTTTCAAAAGAAACCAACCTTGCCGACACACCGATTTGGGATTTTGGGCTTCCAGAACTGTGAGACAACAAATTTCTCTTATTCTAAACCATATAGTTTGTGGTAATTTGTTATGGAAACCCTAGGAAACAATTACAGTAATATATTTCTTTAATTTTAAAAAACATTTTATTATTTATACTATTACAGTTGTTCCAATTTTTCCCCCTTTGCCCCATCCACGTAGCCTACCTTCCCATTCCTACACTCAATCCTCACACAGTTGTCCATGTCCATGGGTCCTGCACATATGTTCTTTGATTAATCCCTTTACCTTCTTTCAATCAGTCCTTATATCCCCTCTCCCTCTTACAGCTGTCAGTGTGTTCCATGATTCTATGCCTCTGGTTCTATTTTGTTCATTAGTTTATTTTGTTCATTAGATTCCACTTATAAGTGAGGTCATGTGGCATTTGTCTTTTACTTACTGGCTTATTTCACTTAGCATAATAATCTCTAGTTCCATCCATGCTATTGCAAAAGGTAAAAATTCCTTCATTACTGTTGCATAGTATTCCATTGTGTAAATGCACCAGTTTCTTTAATCCATTCATCTGCTGATGGACATTTAGGCTGTTTCCACATCTTGGGTATTGTGACTAGCATTGCTATGAATATAGGACATATATATTTATTATTAAAGACAAAGGGTTATAGGAATTAGAATCAGACTTTTGGAGTCCCAATTTCTTCACCTATAAATTGGGGATGACAACATCTATTCATTCATTGTGCTGAGAAAATGATCATGAAAACACTTTAGAAACTGTGAAGTGCTTTATAAATATATGATGTTATTCCTCCAGATGTATGCTTTTAATGGATGTCAGCTCTAATTAATTGGGTTTTTTCATTCTTCAAGATCATATTTTTTCAAGCAACATTCGCCTTCCTTAAGGCCACAGTTTGGGTGTAAGTTGCTTAATTCAAAAAATAACCATTTCTTACATAAAAGTAAGAATTCAAATTACAGAACTCTCATACCACCCACTCTCCTAATCCCTCACCCCACAAATACTTTGCTGTAGATTGTCAATGAAGTTACTTGCATATTAAGAAATACAATACCATGCACTATACTCTTTTGTTTATGCATAGGGTGAGAACACTGCTAATTTCAGTTGACTATTCTGTTCAACTGAATAATACTAACAGAAAAACCAAGAGGCAAACAGGAAAGTTGAGAAGTCCAGGGTCTATCTAGGAATAAATATACCATGCTATGTATATGCAACGGTACATATGGCAGCTATTAAAAAGAATGAGACACAGTAGTATGTAGTAATACGGAAAGATTCCCAGAGGATAAAGTAGAAAGTCCCACTTCACCACACCAAACAAATTTCCAGAAGGTATGAAAAGTATGATTCTATTTGTGGGAAAAAAGATTATAATATCATACACTCATGCACACAATCTCTGAAGGAATTCGCAAACTATTAAAAGCAGTTTCCTTTGTATGATGATTCCAAATTTCCTTATTATGAGCATGGATTACCCTGATAATATAATAATATAATATAATATAATATAATATAATATAATATAATATAATATATACAATACAATATATAAATGGAAGCATTTTAGCACATAAGTACAAAGCAGTGATTAGTGGTTAACTATTAAAAATAAAATATTCTATATAAACAACACACAAAAAAGTGTTTAAATTTTTTTTACTTCTGGGGACCTGAAAAAAAAGACAGTTTGCAACATTTTCCAGGTATCATAAGGGAACTGTAGCTAGGGTCATTCTGCTAGGCCCATACTCATGTGGAGAATCAATAGACTATCTTTTGAGCTAAGAGCACCACAATTTACTTATAGTGGTTTATCGAGTGCTTAGTTCAATATGAGTGGACATTTTGTCAATAACATTCTAGTGGATGCTATAGATGACAGTTCAGTGTTGTAACATACAAGCTAGAAGGCCATATGATAAAATCTAAAAGTCCATGGAGTCAGAGGATGATCATTTGTAGGGGACCGAAAGAAAAACACCAAGAAATGTCTCATTGCAGGTCCTGGATTGTTTTGAAGTAAAAAGCAAACAGATTTGGTTATTATAGATTGCATTTCTGGTAACACATTGGTGCCATTTTCATACATTCTTCTCCTTTTTTTAAAATTCTATAAAATGAAAGATGAAATTAGAAAGCTTCCCTTCAATTGAATTAGTCTGGAAGCTTATCAATGCAAACACATTTCCCAATTAAGTTAGACAATATGCAGAATTCACCACCTGAGCATAATCCTGTTGAATAGAAATAAGAGCTTGAGATGAGGAGGCAAATTAACTCATTTAGTTCTACAGTCAATTCATGAGTTTCTTGCACAAGGCTAAAGTTGTCACATGAGCTATATATGTGCCATTGGTCAAAACAGAAGACAGTGTTTCTAGAAGGCACAGAACTATTGCTCTTTTAAAAAATATTTCCAATTAGACATTAAGCTTATTTTATGGGGAGAAGTTTAATACCTAGCATTTTCACATTTAATTTCTGAAGCATTCATTATTTTCCTTTTCCTTTCCTCTAAAACTGGATTTATATATTATTAAAGCAGTATTTTGGGAGGAATTAAAATGTGCATTCAAATAACTCCTAAAGGTGTTTAAATCTTGGAATTCCTGCATTCTCCTTTCTACCATTTTTAAATATTCTTTTCTGTGGGGACTATTTGCACTCTTAACTCTGATTTTAAATGTTATCTCTATGTTGAAAATAGGATCTACTTACTGGAATCTTTTCCCAGATATAGCACAGACATTCTGAATGAAACCCATCAAGAAAAGAACCTTGATTTCCAATCCTCACCACTTCCTAGTGCCTCAAACCACAAATTTAATTCCTGGTTTACATCTTGATTCCTGTGTCCTTTTTGCAGTTCTAGGTTGAATTCACTCATTTATCCTTCTCCTATACTACCACTCTGGCCCAAGCATCACCTTTCCTTTCCTGCACAGCCTTCCAGCTGGTCTCACATCTTCCAGTCTTTAGCCCTCCTGCCCCCAGTCAATACCCTCAAGAGCAGCCAGAGTGACCATCTTAAGTGGGGATTACATTGTAATGGTTTCACGGGGCTCTGAGAAGACAATCTAAATTCCTAGCTTACAAGGTCTATAAATTACCCTGCCTCACTCACGAGGCTTCATTTTCTATAGTCAGAGACCCTGCAAGAAACAGAATTCACTCCCCATGGTTCAGATGTAAAGCCTGTCATGAAATAACTCCTTATGGAGGTGTAGGGGTTGAGGAAGCAAATGAAGTAAATAATAACAAAACTAACAACAACTGGGGTTTGTCTGGGTAGCTCAATGGGTTAGAATAGTATCATGATACACCAAGGTTGTAGGTTGAATCCCTGATCAGGGCACATACAATAAACAACCAATGAAAGCATAAATAAGTGGAACAACAAATCAATGTTTCTCTCCCTCTCTCAAATCCATTAAAAAAAAATAACAACAGTAGGCAGCCATTATCATTCTTACTTCTACAATGACTGGGGGTAGACCAGAGCCAGAGCTAATGGATCTTCACAGGAAGAACTATTAGCAGGAAGAAAGGAAAGAAATACAATGACTTCTCTCTTCCTATCCTCTGATCTCCTGCTGGTACTTCCTAATTGGCTTGGAAGCCTTTAAGCCAAAGAAGTCTGGGTGATTAATACAATGTGATATGGGAGAACAGCCAGACCTACTTCCCAGGACACAGAGCATATAACAGAAGGTAGTGCACGGGTCAGGAGTGGTGGAAGATAGTTTAATCATATGTGACAATCTCATTCATGTCACTTTACCTCTTCTTACTGCTCTCAGTTTCACACTTGGTGTGTTCTTATAACAGGAATTTGCACAGGCCTTTCCTTTCTGTGGGTCTCCTCTTTCTTTCAGTATTCAGATGGTAAGTCACTCACCATCCTTCAAGTTGTAATTTAAATATCCTTATCAGCCTATGTGGGAATAGGTACTTACTTGGTTAATCCTTTGCCTGTTTCATTCAGAACACTCAACAAAATATTTAAGTATTTTATTTACTTGCTCTTTTTTCTGTCCTACAATGTGTCTAGCAGATTACTGCCACGCAGTAGGTGCTTGGTATATATTAACTGAGTGAATGTTGGCCAGATTATACAGTAACATAATTAAGACTGTGTCTAGAGACAATGTGTTCACAGAAACATCTAAGAATTCTAAACTGAGGCAGCATTTAGGAAAACCCACTTAACCTTTATTTTTCTATATGGCATGTTTTAGGTTAAAATAAAGTCTTTATGAAAAGTAAAAACGTACATTGATAGGTGCACCATTCTTTGTTTACAAGAAAGGAGAATGTCTATTATGGTACCAGTGGTCTAAAAGAGAATAGCCGAATCATTTAAAGGCAAGGTTTTTGCTCATTTCTCTTACTGCTGTTTCTATGGCAATAGCATAAAATCACCTATTTTCTTTTTTTTCTGTGATGTTCTTGTTACTAGAATATTAGTCATTTCAATATCTTTTTTTCCTTTTAATTGAAGAAAGGGAACAAAGAAACATGGAGTAATTTTGACTGTAGGGACATTTAACTGTAGATAACATTTTTTTACATGTGGTAAGATGGCAATTGCAAAGCAAAATCTACAGCAGTGACTTCCATATGACTGTAGACTTAAAAATCCAAGTACTTTTCTTATCTCTTCTGAGAGAGGAGTTTCAGCTGGTCCTAGATTTCAGAGTATGGTAAGGGCCTACTTCCTTTGCAGAAACAGTCTATAAAAAGCGACCTTTGGCTTCCCTTATACACCATGTTATTTTTAGAGACTATGTTTCTAATGGGCAATCTCCACTTAAGATTCATTCAACAAGGTGCACCTCAACATCTAAGCAGTTAACAGAGATTAAAAGTAATTTTGAGTGTTGGCAGGAGAGGGGAAGCCAAGAAATACCCTAATTCTAGAAGGAGGTAAAAGTAGGCAAAGAAATAGAGTTGCATCAAGGAAACATAGAGAGCTAAAAAGTGGATGAGAAGGAATGCCGCCCAGACAGTGGGTGGCTGCTAGCAAGCCTGACACCATCATCCTTGCTGAAGGAGCAAGGGCAGCAGCAGCAGCAGCAGAGGAGAGCTGTCCGTGTCATTGGGACCATTAATGTCATCACCTGGCATCCCAAACGAGCAACTGGAGTGACCACAGGCCATGCATGCAGGCTGAGTGGGCTTGAAATCCTGATTCTAACACTTAACTGTCTGTGAAGCTTGAGCAATTTGTCAGAACATTAGTTTCTTCATCTATAAAATGGCTGATGCCTAACTGGCAAGGAAGGCTCTTGTGAAAACAGAAGGCTAGCTGCTTTAACATAACTTGTTCCTATGCCAAACCAAACCCTTGCTGCCCTTCATTTAAAACTTAAATTAGACCAAAATATCTCAACAATTAGTCTTTCTCAGAAATTTCCGTGTGGGCATACAAAGGCTGAGGATCAGAATTAAAGGAGGTACAACTATTAAAGAAAATGTTTTTCATAAGCAACAGCAATCATTAAATACAGAATAACTTCTGAAAGAAAAATACCAGACATCCTGGCAAACGCTGGGGTAAGCCCTGACAGCAGCCAGGCAACTACAGTGTGCTTGCAGCTTGTACTTTGGCCTTGTGGGTCTCCTGTGTATAGCCAACAATGCTTCCTGAAAACAAACTGAGGGCTTACATGCTAATGTGGCAAGACTTTAGAGATAGTAACATTTTTGACAGAGTTTAGTCCTTACAGCTTCTTGTCTGATGTTTGGGGTGGTAAAAACAAAAAAGGGAAGTGGGATGAAAAGTGGAAGCAAATCTGAGTATCAGTGAAGGCAATGCGAAACTAGCTCCAGTTGGCAAGAACAGCTACCACATGCTTCATCTCTTTGTCACTCCCCACTCTGCCATGGTGCCAAGGCCTGCTAGAAGTCTGCATAAGAACCTGAAAGAAGTGTGAGAAGATGGATGCAAGGAGAGGAGAGTGACCTGTCACCAAAAGCCACCTTGCCTGGGGAAACCCCAGTCCCCTCCTTTTAGGAACCAAGGGAGGAAAGGCATGGGTGCTCCCTTCCTAGAATTAGTGGAGCCCAAGGGGAAAGTGTCAGGAGATGCCTGCACAGCTAGCTCTTTGTTCTGGGGTACAGCAAGAAGTTATCAATCCCCCTTAAAAACCATGAGACAGCGTCATCAGCACCCTTACAGCCCACTGCCCTGCATTCCAGTATCTTCCTGCCCCTGACCTTCATACTTCTCATCTTCTTCTAAGCTTTAGAAGCCAATGGCTTTTCCGTTTTCCTATTTTCTCAGGCTGCAAATTCCAATTAAAGCAACCTAATTATCTCATTTCATAAGTCCCAAATGTAAGAGTGCTAAGAAAAGTCTTACTTTGTTAATCAAAACAATATGGGGGAGATATTTGTGAACTTGGAACTTCTTAATGCTTCTAATGCAGGTGGTCCAAAGACCACTTTTTGAGAAACCTGGCTAACTTCATTGGAAAAGCACTCTTTTGGCTCTTAGTTCTCACTAATCCCTGCCTCTTCTTGGCTAAATTCAGAAATAGCCATTCTAACACAGGTTCTGGAATATTCTTTGTATATTCTTCAAGCCTGACTTCAACAGGGTTCTTTCTTGTCTCAGTGGTGGTGGTTGAGGCTCTGATTCACCAGATGCCTTAACCTCAGGACTAGCGCTCTAGAAGTAACCTTCAAAGAGATCCCACAAGACCAAAGGGCTTGTTTCTATGGAGCCAGAGACAGGACCGGATGATATGATCTGTCAAATAAGGAAAATTACAAAACCTGCAGCTCATGTGAAGGAGGGGCACTGTGGGAGTCGAGAGAACAAGCTTTGCAGTCAGACTGCCTGGACACACATCATGGTTGTCCCACCTTTTAGCTGGGTGCGTTGGGCAACTGAGGGCTCCCTCTTCTCAACCTAGGAATGAAAGAAGGCTCTCTGCATTGTATAATTGCTGAGGATTAAAGGTGATAATGTATGTAAAGTACTTTGCATAGTCTAAATAAGGCATCTATGTGGTTTATATTATTGACTAAAGTTTGTTCATATTCCAGGACTTTGAGCTTACATCAGAGTATTTATCCAAGTACTTGAGCATAATCAAAACTCCCGAGAAATGAGCCATCACTATTAATCCACCTTTGGAGAAAAAGAGGATGGCTCTTGGTCTGACAAGAATGAAATTCAGGTTCTTAACTTCTATAACAGAATGTCAAGTCTGCTTCCAGTCTGGTGTCTACAGTATATTCATCCCACCTGAAGTACCAAATTTCAGCATTTTAGGCACTTGTCAAAAAATTCAACTATGAATGGACTGAATCTAGCATTTGCCAAAAGCTTGCTTGAGATGTCTGGTATTCTGAACCATATTATATTTCCTTCCTAAAGAAATGCCTTCAGGGGATATCCAGCAAAGATGGAAGTGTAGGCAGATACACTTTACCTCTTCGCACAACCAAAAGAAGGATAACAACAAATTTAAAAACAGAAAATAACCAAAATTGCCAGAAAATTTAACTCTGTGGAAGTCTGACAACCAAAGAATTAAAGAAGAAACATTCATCCAGACTGGTAGCAGGGATGGAGACGGGCAGCCAGGGTGGAGAGAACAAGCAGCAAGGTAGCAGCTGGAGGACTGAGTGGTCTCACATTTGCTTGTGGATAAACTGGGGGGAAGGAACAACTGGGAGTGAGATGGACTGCACAACCAAGGGTTCAGTGCAGGAAAAGAAAGTCTGAAAACCTCTGCCTGTGAAGACCTATGGGGGTTACAGTGGTGGGAGAGACTCCCAGACTCACAGGAGAGTTCCTTGGAGAGACCCACAGGGTCCTAGAATGTGTACAGACCTGCCTACCTGGGAATCAGGACCAAAAGGGACCAATGTCCTTGTGGGTAATGGGGGAAGTGACTGAAAGCCAGACTAGAGAGCCAAGCAAGTGGCATTGTTCCCTCTTGGACCCCTCCCCCACATAGACCACAATGCAGCAAAGTGGGTTGCCCTGCCCTGGTGAATACCTAAGGCTCCACCCCTTACAAAGTAACAGCTATGTTGAGACAAAGAAATATGGCCCAAACGAAAGAACAGATCAAAGCTCCAAAAATAGAACTAAGCTATGGAGAGATAGCCAACCTACCAGATGCAAAGTTCAAAACACTGGTAATCAGGATGCTCACAGAAATTGGTGAGTATGGTCACAAAAGAGAAGAAAAAGTGAAGGCTATGCAAAGTGACATAAAGGGAAATATACAGGCAACCAACAGTGAAGGGAAGGAAATTGACACTCATATCAAAATTTGGAACAAAAGATAGAAATAAACATTCAGCTAGGACAGAATGAAGAAACAAGAATTCCAAAAATGAGGAGATGCTTAGGAAACTCCAGGACAACTTTAAATGTTCCAACATCTGAATCATAGGGGTGCCTGAAGGAGAGGAAGAAGAACAAGAAATTGAAACATTTCTGAAAAAATAACGAAGGAGAAGTTCCCCAATCTGGCAAAGGAAATAGACTTCTAGGAAGTCCAGGAAGCTGAGAGAGTCCCAAAGAAGTTGGATCCAAGGAAGCACACACCAAGGCACATCATAATTACATTAGCCAAGATTAAAGATAAGGAGAGAATCCTAAAAGCAGCAAGAGAAAAGGAAAGAGTTACCTACAAATAAGTTCCCATAAGGCTAGCAGCTGATTTCTCAAAAGAAACCTTGCAGGCAAGAAGGGGCTGGAAAGATGTTTTTGAAGTCATGAAAGGCAAGGACCTACATCCATGACTACTCTATCCAGCAAAGCTTTCATTTAGAATGGAAGGGAAGATAAAGTGCTTCCTAGATAAGGTCAAGTTAAAGGAGTTCATCATCACTAAGCCCTTATTATATGAAATGTTAAAGGGTCTTACCTAAGAAAAATCAAAGATAAGAAAAGATAAGACCTTTTACCTAAGAAAAAAGGTAAAAGATGATCATCTTACTTAAGAAGATCAAAATGATGAAAAATAAAATGACAACAAACTCACAACTATCAAAAATTGAACCTAAAAAAATAAAAAGAAACAAATGAAGCAAACAACTAGAACAGGAATAGAATCACAGAAATGGAGATCACATGGATGGAGGGTTATCAGCAGGGAGGGGGAGAATGGGGGAATAGGTACAGGGAATCATAAGAAAAAATGGTAGGTACAAAATAAATAGGGGAAGTTAATAATAGTATAGGAAATGGAGAAGCCAAAGAACTTATATGTACAGACATGAACTAAGGTGGGGGAATGCTGGTGGGAGGAGTTTGCAGGGCAGAGCAGAAAGAGGACAAAAAAATGGGACAACTGTAATAGCATAGTCAACAAAATATACTTAAAAAATAAAAATAAATTTAAAAAAGTAAAAAAGAAATGCCTTCACAAAGCTGAGATTTAATGTTTTGTCCTCACTTTTTTTCCTTCTTTGTGGAGAATCAATGTAAGAAAAATCCATTTGGAAAAAAAACTTGACTTTCATCAAAGTCATATATCCTGGATGGCAAACAGGTTTCATCTTAAGTTCTGACCGCAAATGACTGAAAGTGACTGTCTAAAGTGCTCTGTTAAAAATGACTATGATCCTTTAACTTTGTCTGCCATGAACATCAACAAGAACTTGTGGTACCTTTGTGATATATTTACTATATCTGAAAGCATACCACATTGTACAACATGATATGCCTTATGTAAGGACCTGCTAAATGTATATGTACCTTCTTAAATTCAATGCCATGGGCCTCTCTCACCACTGAGCAGAGGCTGTATGTCTGTGTTAATCCCTCTGTCAAGTCTTCCTTCCACAGGCAAGTAGCCCTCAGAACTTAAAGTTGTTAAAATCAACTCAGAAAGGTTAAGATTAGAAGACAGGATATTTCTCAAATCAAGGCAAGGAAATCTAGTGGGAACTAAATAATACAAATGAAACTTAAGCCTTATTAGTAGTATTAAGAATATGTAGATGAAGAAGTTTCTAACAGAAACAGGAAATGCAGAGGAGGAAAAACATCTGAAGAAAACTGTTCTGACCATGGGCCATTAGTACTTCAGACAACTCAAAATGATAAATCATTGCAGTTTGTTTATAGAATTCTTTACTAGAACCATTTTAGTGATATTAAATTGTTTAACTGAACATCTGTGGAATGGCACAGCAACTGGGTGGGTTTATGGACCAATCTGGTACATCCATTAATATAGCTACACCTGCTCTGTGGAAGCTGTTTGCAAATTTCCTTTGCCAATCATAAATCTGGTTAATCCCACCTTCCTTGTCATTTCAATTTTTTATAGATTACCTAAACCACGAGGAATGTGGGTACACTAAATTGTTTCCAATTTAACAAAGAAAAAATATTTTTTAAAAGCAAAATAGCCATATTCAATTTAGACAGCAGTTTTCAAACTTATGGTTCAGTTTTATATCTTTTCTACTTGAAAGATTTACACAACAAAATCAAAGCAAAACACTATAATGGGTGAGCAAGCAGGAGATGGTCTATTCTTATTCTACTAAACAGTTTGCTTACTGAAAATAAGACATCAAATAGTTTATTATCTAAGTTTAATAACAATCAACATAACACACTGAAAGAAAAGTTACTGCTTGTAAATATCAAGAAAGATAGTAGCAAAAATAAATACTTATAAAGGGCTTATTCTATGCCAGGCACTGTTCTAAGTTCTTTCATACTTTGTTTAATCTTCAAACATCCCCATTTAAAAAATAAATAATTTTTAGAGGGAGGGGAAGGAAGGGAGGAAGAGAGGGAGAGAAACATCAATGTGTGGTTGTGTCTCACCTGCAAACCAACTGGGGACCTGGACTGTAACCCAGGTATGTGCCCTGACTGGGAATTGAATCAGCGACCCTTTGGTTCGCAGGCTGGCACTCAATCCACTGAGCCACACCAGCCAGGGTGAGAAGAAATTTGAAGCTTAAAATTATAGTTATTTAGAGACTTTTGAATTGCTCATCATTTTACTTTATAAAACTACAGTATGAGGCAAACTTCCATGTAAAAAGTAATTTAAAAATTTTTAAAAAGTCCCTACAAAGAGGCAACAAAAGGACTGTAGAAAACCTGCTTGGGAGCCAGCTCCACAGATGTGATGCTGGGCTATTCATAAACTTCTCTGAGCCTGTTTTCTCATCTATAAATTATCACTTACGGAGCTGTTAGAGTTACAACAAAATGCCTAGCATAATGTCACTGCTCAATAAATTTTGGTTTGTCACCCTTCCTGTTCTCTGTTTATACAAACTCTGAAATTTTCTCTTAAAGTACCCATTTCTGAAACCCACTTCTTCGTCTTCCCTCTTCTCACCAGTCCATCATCACTGGCCTGCCTGACTGCAGCAGCCTCCTATCTTGACTCACTTCTAGTGTTTCTCTCAGCAACTTAACATATCTATAGAAAGACAATCACCAATGTTATCTTCCTGATTTACAAAATGATGAATCCCTTGCCTACAGAATACAGTCCAAAAATCTTTGCCTATGTCTCCAGATTCATCTGCCACCTCTTCTTCATTCATTCCTAATTCTCCAGTCAAACTAATATACAATATTAGTAGTATGGCCCTTGCAAATGTCTTGCTCTTGTACTAAAAGACTTTCCTTCCTTTTATGAGTTTTTACTTGTTCTTTAAGACCTTTTAGAAACATCATCTACTCTATCAACACATTTCTAATTCTAAAAATAAGAACTGCATTTTACTTAAAGGCTTTAGAGCAATTACATACTCTATTAGCATTTCTCACATTGCATTCATTTGTTCTATATCATTCTCTTCAATAGACTAGAGCTCCTTAAGGAAAGAAATTATCTTATTCACATTTGTATCTTCAGCATCTAGGACTGCTTCTGGAATCTTATATAGTGGATATTGAACAGATATTAAAGGAAAGAATGTTATGAAAGCTTTTCCCAACCAGTTCACTAATCCCTGATTCAGTCTGTCAGCCACAAGCCATTATTATTTCTACATTTTGATTAACCATTATTTTTCCTTTATTAGAAAGTAAAGGATTTCTCTCAATATGGTGGGCTGAGCTAATGAGTATTCTCTGCCTGCTACAAACACAGTCTGGAAAATTTAAAAAAATGAAGTTTAAATGATAAAAGAGTATGTTGATCAGGTATCAGAATGAAGAGGAAACAAAAGCCAGAGCTGCTGACCTGCATGTTGATGCCAAACTGTGTCTGTGTGCAGGTGGGGGAAGGGGTGTTAGGGAGGATTTGGCTGAAACATGTATAAGGATCAGAGCCTAATGTGTGTGCATGTGTACATGTAAGTGTAAAATTATGGACAGGGGCCCCAGGACTACAACTGAGACTACTGCAGGGGGCCGCACCCTGAAATGACTGTACCACTCTGAGAGAGAGGTTCTAGAAACCTTTGCTCACTGGTCCATGCAGTAAAAAAACTTGTTTTAGTCAGGTTTAGATTGAGGAAAAGTCTACTGTGAGACATACAACTCAGCAGCCCTAGTTTTTATTTCCTGTTCATCCTGACACCTGATCAACACACTCCTTCATTTAAACTTCATTTTTCTAAGGGAAGATGGCAGCATGGTAGGAGGGAGCAGATTTCACTTCCCCCTACACACAGGGGAAAAACCTAGCTCATCTACAGAGGAACAGAGCAAACAGCCAACGGTACCACAGCATATATGAAAATAGGAGATCAAAAATTGTAGTGGACATTGAAAAACCAGACGGTAAGGAGAGTACTTCGGGACAATTAAGGGCCCAGGGATCAGTGTGGAGATCAGGGCGGCTGAAGCCTTGGGCTAGTGTTTGCTGGGTCTGCCACAGGACTCTAGGGAGGGAGCTGGGTCAACCTTTCCCTCCCCAGCCAAACAAGGTTTGAGCAGCAACAGGAGAGACCTGGTTGCTTCAAGTTGCAGAGAGGGGAGTTAAGGACAGAGTGGCAAACACACAGGGGCTGTGAGCACCCACACATAGCCCTGGGAGGAGTGCGCACCTGAGCCCTAGTGACCAGAGGTGGTCTGGCCACGCACTGGCAACCAGAGGAGGGGGCTTTGTGGAAGACCTGGAGCCCACGCCCGTGAACCCAGGGAGTGTGTGCGAGCTCCACAGGAGACCCAGAGCTCACACCTATAAACCCAGGGAGTACGTGCCATCTGTGGGAGAACCAGAGCCCATGCCCGTGAACTCACAGTGAGCACACACAATGCAGGAAACCCACAGAGCCCATACTCTTAAACATAGAAGACCTGGAGCCCATACCTGAGGCCCTGCATGGAGAAGCTCCCGGCTAGCCCTGGGGAGAGTAGCCCAAAGCTGACTGACTGTCCAACAGGGAGAAAAGCAATACCAGTCGCCCCTCAGCCTGTTGCAGGCAGCAAGACCAGAAAAACCGGTTTGGCCAGTTTGAAAACAGCAAGAGGTTTTTTTTTTGGTTGTTGTTGTTCGTTTGTATGATTTTTTAAAGTAATTTTTGATTTTTACTATTTTGTATCCCTCAGTTCCTTTTGCTTCTCTTTCCTTCTTTCTTGTTTTATTCCTTCTTCCTTTCTTTCCAATTTTATCTCTTCTTCCTTCCTCTTTTTCCCCCTTTTTTCCTTTTTTTTCTCTTTTTAAATACCCACAAGTCAGACCAAAAAAAACCGGAACTGTGAAAAACCACAGTTGGACCCAAAGAGGGGGCAACCCAACAGCTGAGACAGTGGGACAAATTTCACTTTGCTATTACAGAGAACCTGCAAGTTATTGCATATTTGTATTATTTTCCATTGTTCTTACACCTTTTATTTAAACAGTATTTTTGTATTCCTCTTCTTTCTGTTTGGCTGGTTATATTGTATTGTTTGACAGGTTTTTCCTGTTCTCTCATCCATACTGTATTCCTAATTTACTGTCCTTCACTCCACCTGTGTTCATTAGCACACTACTCAAGGTCCTATACTCCCTGTTCTTCTTATCTAGATCTCATAGATTCTGTCATACCATTGTTGCTCTAATATTATTGTAAATAATAGCTGTTCCATACAATTGTAAATACTACACAACACCCCTCCCAGATCTTAGCCCACTTCATGGTTTCCTGAACTTTATTACTGTAGTGGTTAACTCTATTTTCTCACACACTACACCTATTTACTGTCCTATACTCTCACCTTACCTCAGAATCTGATCTCCCACAACCTCACTGCTTTTTAGATCCAACTCACAATCCTTTCCTCCCCAAGAGTCTTATTTTCTTTACATCCTTTCTAAAAAGTGGCTAGTTGGGGGGAAGAACATGGTTAACACTATACATAGATAAAAAATCTCCTGTCTCTTCTCCACCAACTGCTACTGTAAATATCATAGAATACTCTCTTGCTGTCTTAAACCATTTTGCCTTAAACCTCCAACTGATCACCAAAAGAATAGGTGGAAGCTGTGAACACCAGGATACCCGAAGGAGACTGCACCACTGAATCTCACAGGTATTCTACCACAGAAGTTCACACCATAAACCCAGGGAGCCAGAACAGATCAATTTAAGAAGCTGAGGCTGACAAGAGTCTCACAAACAATGGGAAGACAAAGAAACAATCCCCCAATGAAAGGAAAGGAGGAAGCCCCAGAAAGAATGCTGAATGAAACGGAGGCAACTCCATATCAGATATTGAGTTCAAAGCAATGGTTATCAGGAAGCTCAATGAGCTACCAGAAACTACAGGGAAACTACAATGGACTCACTGCAAACTATATCAACATGAAAAAGGAAATAGAAACTATCAACGAGGGCAAAAAGGAAATTAAGAATACAATTTCTGAACTGAAGAACACAGTGGAAGCAATCGAAAGCAGGACCGTTAAAGCAGAGGATCAGATAAGCGAGTTTGAGGACAAACTGGAAAAAAACACCCAGAAAGAACACAAAAAGGAAAAGAGACTCAAAAAGAATGAAGATGGATTAAGACAAATGCAAGACAATATGAAATGCAATAATATCCGTATAATAGGGATACCAGACGGAGAAGAAGAGCAAGGGATAGAAAACCTGTTTGAATAAGTCATGATGGAAAACTTCCCTAATTTGATGAGAGAAAAAGTCACACAAATCCAGGAAACACAGAGAGTCCTAATCAAGAGGAACCCAAAGAGGCCCACTTCAAGACACATCATAATTAAGATGGCAAAACTCCAAGACAAAGAGAGAATCTTAAAGGCATCAAGGGAGAAACAGGAAGTAACATACAAGGGAGCCCCAATAAGGTAAGCATTTGACTTCTCAATGGAAATGCTCCAAGCCAGGAGAGAGTGGCAAGAAATATTCCAAGTAATGAGAACCAAAGGCCTGCAACCAAGATTACATTACCCACCAAGGCTTTCAATCAAGATAGAAGGTCAAATAAGGAGCTTCCCACACGAAAGAAGTCTAAAAGAACACACCCCCATCAAACCAGTTCTCCAAGAGATGCTAAAGGGACTGCTTTAAGGAAAGGAAGGAAAAGAGAGAGAGAAAGAGCGGAACACAGGTACAAAAATGGCAATGAATAAGTACCTATCAATAATAACCTTAAGCGTAAATAGATTCAATGCTCCAATCAAAAGACACAGAATAGCTGAATGGATAAGAAAGTATGACCCACACATATGCTGACTACAAGAGACCCACCTCAGGACAAAAGACCTACACAGACTGAAAGTGAAGGGCTGGAAACAAATTTTCCAAGCAAATGGACAGGAAAAAAAGCCACAGTAGCAATACTCATATCAGACAAAATAGACTTCAAAAGAAGGGCCATAAAGACAGACCCAGAAGGTCACTTCATAATACTCAAGGGAAGAATCCAAGAAGACATAAACATTGTAAATATATATGCACCCAACACAGGAGCACCTAAATACATAAAGAAAATCTTAGAGGACTTCAAGAAAGATATTGACAGCAACACAATTATAGTAGGGGATTTTAACACCCCGCTGTCAAAAATGGACTGATCTTCCAAAAAAAAATCAACAAAGATATTGTGGCATTGAACAACACTCTAGATGAAATGGACTTAACTGATATATATAGAGCCCCTCATCCCAAAGAAACTAAATACACATTCTTTTCAAATGCACATGGAACATTTTTAAAGATAGACCACATGATAGGAGACAAAACAAGCCTCAACAAATTCAAGGAAACTGAAATCATAACAAGCATTTTCTCCGACCACAAGGGACTGAAACTAGAAACCAACCCCAAGGGGGAAAACCCAAAACACTCAAAATCATAGAGACTGAATAGCATGCTATTAAACAATCATTGGGTCAAGAATGAAATTAGGGAAGAAATCAAAAACTTTCTGAAAACAAATGAAAATGAACTCACAATGACCCAAAACTTATGTGACTCAGTGAAGGCAGTCCTAAGAGGGAAGTTCATAGCAATACAGGCCTACCTAAAAAAGATAGAAACATTTCAAACAAACAACCTAACACAACATCTATAAGAACTCAAGGAAAAACAACAAAGGCAGCTCAGAGCAAGTAGAAGGAAGGAAATAACCAAGATCAGAGCAGGATTAAATGACATAGAGACTAAAAGCACAATTCTAAGGATCAATGAATCCAGGAGCTGGTTCTTTGAACAGATAAACAAAATCAACAAGCCAGTAAGCAGGCTCATCAAGAAAAAAGACAGAGGACCCAAATAAACACAATCAGAAATGAAAAGAGGAGAGATTACAACTGATACAACAGAAATACAAAGGATTGCAAGAAATTACTATGAAGAACTGTATGCCAAAAAATTTGAAAACCTAGGTGAAATAGACAAGTTTCTAGAAAAATATAATCTTCCAAAACTCAATGAAGAAGAAGCAGAAAGCCTGAACAGACCAATAACAGCAGATGAAATTGAAGCAGTAATCAAAAAACTCCCAACACACAAAAGCCCTGGATCAGATAGTTTCACAGGAAAATTCTACAAAGCATTTAAGGAAGAGCTAACCCCTATCCTTCACAAACTATTCCAAAAAATCCAAAATGATGGAAGACTCCAAACTCTTTTTCTGAAGCCAGCATCATCCTAATCCCAAAACCAGATAAAGATACAACAAAGAAAGAAAACTTCAGGTCAATATCATTGATGAACATACATGCTAAAATCCTCAACAAAATATTGGCAAGCTGCATCCAACAATACATTAAAAAGATCATACACCATGACCAAGTGGGATTCATCCCAGGGATGCAAGGATGGTTCAACATTCGCAAATCAGTAAATGTAATACATCACATAAACAAAAACAAAGACAAAAATCACACGACCATATCAATAGATGCAGTAAAAGCATCTGATAAGGTATAACACCTATTTGTGATAAAAACACTCAGCAAAGTGGTAATAGAGGGAGCATTCCTCAATATAATAAAGGCCACATATGAGACCTACAGCCAACATCGTACTCAACAGTCAAAAACTAAAATCTTTTCCACTAAGATCAGGAACAAGACAAGGTTGTCCACTTTCACCACTTACTTCTATTCAATATAGTATTGGAAGTCTTAGCCACAGTGATTAGACAAGAAAAGGAAATAAAAGAGATCCAAATTGGAAAGGAGGAAACAAAACTATCATTGTTTGCAGATGACATGATAGTGTACATAAAAAATCCTATAAACTTGGCCAAAAAGCTAATAAATAATAAATGAATTTATTTATTTAATAATAAATGACCTAATAAATGAATTTGGCCAAACATCTGGATACAAAGTCAATATCCAGAAATCAAAGGCATTTTTGTAGACCAACAATGAAAGAGTACAAGCAGAAATCAAGAGAAAAATCCCATTCGATATAGCAAAAAGAAAAATAAAATACCTACGAATAAACCTAAACAAGGAGGTAAAAGACCTGTATGCAGAAAACTACACAACACTGAAGAAAGAAATCAAGGAAGACACAAACAAATAGAAACATATTCCGTGTTCATGGATCAGAAGAATTAACATCATCAAAATGTCCATACTACCCAAAGCAATGTACAGATTCAATGCAATACCTATTAAAGTACCAATGGCATAGTTTAGAGACATAGAACAAACACTTCAAAAATTTATATGGAACCATAAACAACCTTGAATAGCTGCAGCAATTTTAAGAAAGAAGAGCAAAGTAGGAGGGAATCACAATACCTGTCACCAAACTGTATTACAAGGCTACTGTAATCAAAACAGCCTGCTGTCATAAAAACAGGCTCACGGACCAATGGCACAGAATAGAGAGCCCACAAATAAATCCAAGTCTCTATGGTCAATTAATATTCGACAAAGGGGGCAGCAACATAAAATGGAGTAAAAATAGCCTCTTCAACAAGTGGTGTTGGGAGAACTGGACAGCTATGTGCAAAAAAATGAAACTCGAGCACCAACTTACACCATACACAAAAATAAATTCAAGGTGGATAAAAGATTTAAATATAAGCCATGACACCATTAAAGTCCTAGAGGAGAACACAGGCAGGAAAATCTCAGATATTTCATGCAAAAACATTTTTACTAATATGTCCCCTAAAGCAATTGACATAAAGGAAAGAATAAACAAATGGGATATCATCAAAATAAAAAGGTTCTGCACAGCTAAAGAAAACAGTATTAAAATAAAAAGAGAACCAGCTGTATGGGAAAACATATTTACCAATGATACCTCAGACAAGGGTTTAATCTCCAAAATATATAAAGAACTTACACGACTCCATTCTAAGGAGACAAGCAACCCAATTAAAAAATGGGCAAAGGACTTGAACAGACACTTCTCCAAGGAGGACATACAGCGGATCCAGAGACACATGAAAAGATGCTCAATATTGCTAGCTATCAGAGAGATGCAAATGAAAACCACAATGAGATACCACTTCACACCAGTCACAATGGCCATCATAAACAAAGCAACACACAACAAGTGTTGGAGAGGTTGTGGAGAAAAGGAGACCCTAGTGTACTGTTGGTGGGATTGCAGACTGTTACAACCACTATGGAAAGCAGTATGGAATTTTCTAAGGAAACTAAAAATGGATCTACCTTTTGACCCAGCAATTCTACTGCTAGGATTATATCCTAAGAACCCTGAAACACCAATCCAAAAGAACCTATGCACCCCAGTGTTCGTAGCAGCACAATTACAATAGCCAAGTGTTGGAAGCAACCTAGGTGCCCATCAGTAAATGAATGGATCAAGAGACTATGGTACATTTACACAATGGAATTCTATGCAGCAGATAGAAAGAAGGAGCTCCTCCTAACTTTCACAGCCGCATGGCTGGAAATGGAGAGCATTATGCTAAGTGAAACAAGCCACGCAGGGAAAGACAAACACCATATGATCTCACCTTTAACAGGAACCTAATCAACAAAGCAAATAAGCAAAATATAACCAAAGACACTGAAATTGAGAATAGGCTGACAGTCACCAGAGGGGAGAGGGGAGGGAATTTCAGAGGAAAAAGGGAAGGGTTTATAGAAACAAGTATAAAGGACACATGGACAAAAACTGGGGGGGTGGAAATGGGAGGGAGGTAGGGAGAGCTTGGTCGGTGGGCTGAGATGGGACTAAAAGACAGAAAACTGTACAAGAACAAGTAAAATAAAATTTTAAAAAAACTTCATTTTTCTTAAATTTTCCAGACTGTTTATGTGTTTGTATTAGGCAGAGATTACTTAAACCATGTATGTAAATTTTGTTTGCTTTTAAACCATCCTTATGTGAAAAAAATTCCAAGGTAAGAAAGACATTTACAAACTGGTTCTATATCAGTAAAGGCTTGGAGGTATCCAGCAGAAGAAAATGCAAAACTTCTTACTGAAGTACAAAGGGATACCAGTAATTTCTGCTATAGATATCACCACTGAGAAAACACCCCCCAATGAAGATAAACCCATACTCCAACATTACTAACATGAGGAAAGGATATACCATGAGGGAGAGTCAGCCGGTACAACAAATAGGATGACGAACTTGAGATAACAGAGCAATCTGAAAACTATTATAAAATAAGTATGTTTAAAAGTATGGTAAAAGAGTAGAATACCGTAAACAGACTTGAAAAGAATCATATAGGATTCTCAAAATTAAAGAAGTTATTTTTTTCATTAAAAAAAGGAGAAGGCAAAACACCAACTAAAAAGCAGCTAAAGAAATTACCAGACATGGAGAGAAAAAGGAAGAAACAAGGAGATGGGTGGAGTACAACTGGAGTTACAGTTTTCTAAGGTGCTTGTTTATAAGGGAATGCACCATTTATTTTCAACTTTGTTATGGAAAATATGAATGTTAAATTTAAAGATAACCACCAAAAGAATAGAAATGGAACATATAACTTCCAAACTAGCCAAGGTTAACTATTAAGTACATATAAAAACTTGATATGCAGCTAAATGAGCAGCCTTAAATTGCCTGTTAAAAAGTAAGGTTAATCTTCTTGAGTTAAATATTCAACTCAAAAAGTTAGGAAAATAATATACTCAACAAAAGTAGAAAGAAGATAAAAATGAGAAGAATAATCAAAACAGAAACTTTATAGAGTATCAACTAAAGGAAAAATATAACTCTTTTTTGAGGGTATGTTTATTAATGCTGGGAACAGTGAAACAGGAAGGAGTTAGGATAGAGAAAGCAACAGGAGAGAGACTAGGCAAGGCTGCTTTGGCTCACTGGAAAGTCAAAGAGAAGGGGGACATGCAGACAGGTTCAGGGGCTTAGCCCAGGGTGAGCTGCCGATGCCCACTGCTCCTTTGGTTGCAAGTCTCCTGAGGACCCTTAGAGTTTAGGAGACATATGTGAAAGGAAAGAGAGGAGTGGGTGTGCTCCCGGGAAGGAGAGTGCCAAAAACACGATTCTGATAATAATGATATTCAAAATTTCAGGAAAGATTAAGAAAAAATATAAAAATAGAAATAAAAATACAATATTAGCATTAAACAGATAGAGAACAAAAAACTATAACTATATAAACTTCTGTGTATATCTACATAAAACTCAATACTTTTATAATTATGCCATTAAATATGAAACGAAGTGACTTTTCTAGAATAATATAATCAGTAAAAGTGACTGCAGAAAAAAATGAAACCTAAAAATGCCTATAACCATTAAACAATTGATATCAATCATCAATAATTATTCCACCAAAAAGCACCAGATCCAGCTATCTTAAAAACCAATTCTACCAAACCCTTAAGGTACTCAATATAGATTGAGATGCAACAAAAAGTTCCCTAACTTAATTTATCAAATATATCCTTGTTACTAAAACCATATAAGGATAAAAATAAAAAGTATAAGTTAATCTAATTAATGATCATATATCTAAAAGTCCTAAACAAAGAACAGAAAACTGAACTTAGCAATATATAAAATTATCATCTATGATGATCAACAGTGGTTATCTCAGGAAGTCAGGGACCCAGGAGGGCACAGTCTTCCATAATCACCATGGCATTGAAATGGAAACATGGTGGCCAGTACACTAATTTTTAAAGCTTCCTCCTAAAATGACAAAGTCACTTCTGCTCCTTTTACTGACTAAAGCAAGTCATACGGCCAACCTAAGAAAAGGGTGAGGAAGTGAAATTCTACTCTGTGTCTGGAAGGAAAGCTGTAATGTCTGGAAACAATCCTAATGACTATCCTTGGTTCCTGGCACAGAAATCCTAAAACCCTTACAATTTCCTGAGTAATAGAAGTGAACAATTTCCTGAGTAATAGAAGTGATAGGAGCATTTTTGTTGTTGTTATTCATAACATATCCCTTTCAACCTTACCTGAGTTTATTCTAATAAGGTCTAATGATATCTTGATACTAGTAGATCCTAGATACTTCAGAATGGGAACTAGTTGACAGAAAAATCAACCGTGTGATTAAGAGGTTGGGATTTTTCAACCACGAATGGCCAATGATTTAATCAAATGTGTCCACTTAATGGAACTTTCATAATAACTCCTAAACAATGAGTTTCAGAGAGCTCCTGCATTGGTGAGCACATGAAGGTGCTGGGAGGCTGGTGTGCCCTCACAGGGCGTAGAAGCTATGCATCCCTTTACTCCATACCTTGCTCTATGCATCTCTTCCATTCTTCTGTTCCTGAGTTGTATCCTTTACACTAAACCAGCAAGAGTAAAGTACTTTCTTTCCTGAGTTCTGTGAGTTATTTCAACAATTATTAAACCTCAGGAAGGGTCATGAAATCCCCCAATTTATAGATGGTTGGTCAGAATTATGGCTAGCATGAGAACATTAGTGCAGTTGGTGTAGAAGGGACAGTCTTGTAGGATTGCGCCTCAACCTAACTCAAGGAGTTAGTGTCAGAGATGAATTCCGTTGTTGAGCACCCAGCTAGTATTGAGGAATTTGAGATTGTCGCATATTTCATACATACACAAACACAATTTAAAAGCTTAACAGATGATTATTATACAGGGTCCAGCAGAAATAATGCCTGTTTGATTGTGGTTGGTAGGGTAATAATATGGGTGTAATACTTTATAGTTTCAATTTGAACATTTCACCTAAAATGCCATATGGTGTGCTTGAGTGTGATGCTGTTATGCTACAGAATTACATGCTTATGATTTTGTAATAAAAAAGGGGTGTTATTTGTGCTGGACCCTGTCAGGGATGTCCAACCTGTGGCCTGGGATGCATGCAGCCCAGGATGGCTGTGAATGTGGCCCAGCACAAAATTATAAATTTACTTAAAACATTATGAGAATTTTTTATGATTATGTGTCACAATGTATTTAATGTGTGGCTCAGGACAACTCTTCTTCCAGTGTGGCACAGAGATGCCAAAAGGTTGGGGTATACTAAAGATGAGAACCATTGCATTCAATTATTTACTATTATATTCTATACTTTCAGTTGGTCATAAAAGGAAGATATAAATGTACAATATTTAGTTAGCATTACTTTAAAGTGTTATTCTACCTTTAGTCTTTCTCTAAATTATTGTTATTTTAAAAAATACTTGCCACTTTATTTTTAAATGCTTACCTATGGATATGTTTTTACTGATTTTAGAGAGAGAGGAAGGGAGAGACAGAGACAGAGAGAGAGAGAGGGAGAGAGATTGGCTGCCCTGCATGCACCCCACCCAGGGACTGAACCCACAATCTTTTTTTTTTTTTTTTTTGGTACATGAGACTACACTCCAACCCACTGAGCTACCTGGCCAGTGGTTAAAAATACTTCCTGCTTTAGAAAGATATTTAGTATTGTTATTTTATAAATGAAAGCCTGAAGGAAAAAAAGTTTGCCAAGAGAACAGCAATGCTCAAAAAGAGTTCCAAGTTTTTATGACATCTTCTACCACAAGTTGTAGTAAACTTTTCAGATTACAGTCATTCCTGAAATATTTACATTCTGTGCTTTTTAAAAGAAAACATTTTTTCCAGCTTAGATAACAAAAGATGAAATTAGTGTATTACATTTTAACAGTACTCAGTATAAAATTAGTGATAAACTGTACAAATAGAGGAAAATCATGGATAAAAGATTGGTGACCATTTTAGAGTCTTTCATCACTTAAATCAATCAAAAATTGAAATTTACATCATGCTTATTTTTTCTTTTATAGATACTAAAGTTGAGACTACTTTTAAAAGTCTAGTTGATGATGTATAAAGCACTCAGAATCCAGGTCATTTTACAATAATTGGCACTGAATCTGAAATACTAACAGTATCACATCTTATGTAAAGAAAGCAAATATATAGAATTAAAATAGTGAGAAAGCTAAAGTACTAAGTAAGAACATGTTGTTTTTAGGATTCATGTTAATGAATGATTACGTTTTAAATTCTTCCTAGAGCAGGGGTGTCAAACTCATTTTTGCCAGGGACCACATCAACCTTGTGGTTGCCTTCAAAGGGCCAAATGTAATTTTAAGACTGTATAAGGTAACTACTCCTTAACCGTTAAGTGAGAGCTTAGCGCTGCTATCAGGTACAAACAAGGTGCTGGGCCAGATAAAACAAGGTGGAGGGCCAGATTTGGCCTGAGGGCCTTGTGTTTACCACCTGGGCTCTAGAGTCTCACTAGATAAAGCATTACTCATATCCTGTCTTTAAGAGGTATTCAGTATCATTAAAGTGTATACAAAGGACACTGTTAGTTCACCATCAACGTTTTCAAGATTCATTAACTTTTCTAGATATTTCTCACTCTACTCAATGAAGATAAAATTTTGTAATGTAAATCTGTTCCATAACAAATCTATAAAAATTACCTTATAAATACAAAAGAAATGTTTGACTTGCATATACTACTTTCAACAAAATAAATCAAAACTTAGTTTATACCTCACAACAAGACCACTTTTCAATATTGGAAGTAAATTCCTATTAATTGCATATATGAAATTTTAAAATAGGATTTTCAAACAAAAACATTTTAATGAATACTTATCATATTTGGCTTCATTGGGGCTAAGAATGAAAAATGAACAATTTATTGATTCACTATTAGCAAATCACAAGGCAAGATGTGAGACATAGCAGAAATGGAAAGAATTATGATCTCTGAGAAAGGTATTAGTCAAGAGTTTCAAAACAATCTAATCCTGTGGATAATGTATTAAAAATTACAGTGAATAAAAGTAATTTGTACCAAGAAAAACTCAATGGAATAAAATGCCTGAGACGTGCCTGCAGTGTACTGATAGATAGCATGTAATAAAGTCAGGAGCACATAGAATGCATTTTGTGCTCTGAAAATGCCTTGGACACTCAACTGCAGCCCTCACCAGCCCTTGGAGAGGTCCTGGGAGAAATGTGGTAGCTGATGAAGAAATTAACAACTCCACTGGCATAGTAAATGAAAATAGAAATGGCTTTCTGGGAGGCAGTCATTTCTGCATTCTTCCACTATGCATTATAAACAGCTGGAGAAAAGACACAGTATCTACCACTACCAATGAGTTCTTTGAAATGCCTGGTATGAGGTACCCCACCTACTAGAATGTTCCTTTCCAACTCTTCACAGGGCTTGCCCCTTCTTGTTCTCTGGGTCTCAGTGCACATGCTGCTTCCATAGAGGTGCCTATCCTAACCACTTTTCCTAAAGTAGATCTTTCTGTGTACCTTCTTATTGTTGTCTATTTACTCCATAACACAACTCATTTTGTTTTGTTCTTTTTTAAAACATGTTTTTCTTTCCTGCTTCCCTACTAGAAATGTAAACTTCAGGAGGGGAGGGACTTTTTTCTACCTTGATCATTAAAAATACTCTCAGCACCTAGAACTGTACTTGGTACATCATGGGACTAATAAATATTTATCAAATGAATAAATTAACAAAAACACTAAAAATATGTTTCCTAGGTACATAATCACAAACAAAAGATTAAGTTTCTTTTCACAGGAAGGCATTTATAATATTTCTACACCTTTTGTTCCACACTGTACAAAGTCCAATTGTTCCCCACATATCCTCAACAATTTATAGTTATTTTCCTAAGACACAAATACTTGCAAGTTCTGCCAGAAATATCAATAGTTACTAACATAGAGAACTCACCATTGACAATGGCATATCACTAATGTAGAACTATTGATGATATTTCATTATGGATAACTCAAAGGACTCATATTTGCTTTAGCACCAAGCATGCCAACTTAAATGTTTTGGAGGCCAGGTAAAATAGTAGTTCAGGCTAACGAACTGACAATAACATCTTTGTGACCAGGAAAACAGATATGCACATGTCCAGCCAGATTTCTTCAGCTGGGACTTCCAACAGAAGCTCCTAGGAACTATGTGATGCCCTCTAAAGGCTGAATATGAAAAGGCATGTTCAATAAACATTGAATATTCAATATTCTTTAAAGTTTGAATTATTCATTCACACTGAAAGGATGAATCATACTCCCCCAGAATAGTAAGTACCCCTGACTTTCATTGCTTACTTTTAACATCTCTGTTTGCTTAAAATATGTCTTAAAAGTAAATTAGCTTTCAAATATTCTAGGTAAGTTGGCAAAATATTGAAATTTCAGATAGGTTCAAAATTCAGGTTGGCTTATTTAGTAACAATATCATTGCTGCTAAACAAAGTAAGCAAACTATCACATTATTAAGTTTTACGGAACTAAGTACTTTGTTTACACAATTCTATGGCAATCCTATGAGATGGGTCAGCACTGTTGTCCCCAGAGGTTAAGAGAGGTCCCTGGGGTTGGCAAAGCCAGTGATCAAACCCAGGCAGTCTGGCTGTGACATCCAGGTATGTGGTCACTGGCCTCACCACGTTGGGCAGGGTACAGGCGAGGTTAGGGGTTGTCAAAGACGCATGAGCAGCCCTGACTCTGCAGCGGTACTATGCACAGTTGGTTGAACAATATTACTTTCGTTAGTCTAAGACAAATAGGAAATTAAAAGAAAAGGAAAAGAAAATGAAAACATCTAGCACTTAAAATAGTTTAAGAAGTCCTGACCTACACCAACATCATCTGAATCCTGAAAAGATTCTTCCATCTCAAATGGGAAAGGAACACTGGGAGTGTTGTCACTTTTTGCCTGCCTCCATCAGACAATAAATATAGACAGAATTTTGGATTTGTTCAAGTTTACATTTATAAATTAAGTACATATTTTAATGAAGATGCTATATAAAAGCACTTCAATATGAAACATGTAAATAATTTCTTAACCTTACTGCATGAAAATATAACACTTAGTCATTTAAAGTATGTAACTACAAGTTTTCCAGAACTTTAAGTTTTCGTTCCACCCCCCCAAAAGCCTTTTTACAAGAGACTAAATACAATTAAAAATATTTAATTTACATTTTTATTATGTCAGACACATACCTCCTGCCCCTCAAAATAATTTTTCCAGAATCTAACTCCTTGTTTTGGCTTTAAAATAATTTGGAAAGTCATTTCAATTGGATCAGAAGCTGTAAAGAATAAAATTTGGGGCAATAATTTTCCATTTGATTGAGGAAATCAAAATATATCCAAGTGTTATCAAATGTACCTACCAACATGGAAGAAAAATGAGATAGTCCATATATATTGATTTTCAACATAAATGATGCATATCCCTTTAAAGTCATTTTTTAAATGGAACTCTTCCTAAAATGGAGTACAAAGTTCTTTGTAAAAGAGCATTCTATACATGATTCAGAAAACTTATGCTAAGGCCTGTAAAACTCTGAAACAGAGACCCAGTACAATGTGGTTAACTATACGGAAAGCTGTTTATTCCCAATTCTGGAATTATTCCCAATTCCCAGTCAAGAATGCTACTGGACTTCTGGGGTTTCTTCTCCAGGTACCTTCATGGTGAATTTCTGAGGAGACACTTGCACTCTCCTCCATCATCCTTTCTATCATTCCATTTTTAAAAATCTGTTCTCCTAGGTTACTACAGAGAAGGAAAAAAATTACAGAGAAGAAAAATGCATACACATATGTATATACACATGCACATATATACCAGCTGACTTTGCATACAATTCCAAGTCAAGCACGCAATTCCAAGTCAAGGGGTTTTGCCTTATAGCATGTAGTGCTGTCCTGTAGCCCTTTTTCCTGTCTGCTTCTGAGAGTCATTAGAGATGACTGAGGCTGGAAGTATGATGGTTGGATAAGTGGTACATTACTTGATCTTCTATCATTCTGGTAAGAATTTTATGAGGCAGAGGAAAGGCATATGCTATTACCCTCTTTCTTTTTTTTTTTAAATGGAAAAACTTTAGCACACAAAGTTAAGCAACTTGTCCAAGGCACCAAGCAAATCAGTGCCAGAAGTCTTTAAGTCCCCCCACCCCGTCTCCTTATCAGATGGCAATACTACCTTCCTTCCCTCCTCTCCAGTCCTTCTCAGCCGAATTTATTCAAGTACAATATATATCCAAATTGTGCTTTATGTGTATGCATTTCCAGACACCTCAACCAAATCATCAAATTATAATTTCCTATTGTCTTCTTTGAAATGTCATATTTTTTAAAATTTTATTTTAATTGTTGTTCTTGTACAGAAATGTCATATTTTTTAAAATGACACTTATAAATCTTTCAAACATAAAATTTTGAAATTAGTAGGGAGAGAAGAGAAAGGATAAATGGAAGCAAAAAATAAGAACAGTGTCAATAACTTTGCTGGGAGAAGAATCAAAAGATTCAAAAAAACAAAACCAAAAAAATCCTGGGGTGGGAGAAGCCAGGTTCTTCAATGGACAGTGTTTTGCCTCTTTGCCTCTTCATGCAGTAGGTGGAGCTATTATACTGTTCCTTAGGGTTATAGGATGGCTATCGGTGAAAAATAATCCAATTCATTCCTAGGATATCCATTTTCTTTTGCATTTTCAAATGGTCCTTTTCTGTTTTTGAAACGTTTTTCCTCCATGCCCTGAGAACCTTCAGGCTGTGCCACTCACATCCCTTTTTTCTGGAATGACAGAGGGTTACCATCTTCACCGCACATCCTCACGGTGACATTTAGTGAAGGATATTAGGTGATACTGTTGCACGAAGCAGCCTGCCCTCCTCTGCCCCATCACTCAAAGGTTTCCTCTATAATCTATCAAATCTATTTTTTAGCTTGGAAACAGCATTCTCCTGCAACTGAAAAATTTCCAGAACAACCACTGGCATATGTCCTTCAGTTTTCAATTATAATGCAGCAGAAATGACTGTTAATAACCTCTCATAAAAAATACTACTTGTAGAAATTAGAAAGAGAATAAAATAAATTTTATTAAAAAAAAAAAAAAGAAATTATCATCCAAAACTAGGCTAAGTAATTAATTTTGAGTATGGAAAAAATCACCTTCAAGGGTATATAGGAATCAAAGCTCATCTTTACATGGGGGCACTGTGTCTAATATTACTGTGATGGTTGATTTTATGTGTCAGATTCACTGGGCCATGAAGTACCTAAGAATCTGGTTAAACATTATTCTGAATGTGTCTGTATTTTTCTGGATGAGATTAACACATGAATCTTCAGACTGAGTAAAGCAGACTTCCCTTTCTGATGTGGGTGGGCCTCTCCAATGTGTAGAAGGCTTGACCAGAATTAAAAGGCACAGGAAGGGAAATCTCATTCTCTGCCTGCTTATCTTCGAGCTGGGACATTGATCTTCTACTGCCTTTGGACTTGGACTTGGACTCAGACTTGGATTCAGACTCGGACTGGAGCTTACACCATCTCCCAGTTCTCAGGCTTTTGGGCTCAGACTAGAAGCACACGGTGGGCTCTCCTGGGTCTCCAGACTGCTGACTGCAAGTGGTGGGCCTTCTCAGCCTCCATACCCATATGAGCCAATTCCTTACAATAAATCTCTTTATAGGTACAATACAGTATGTAATATATAAAGTATTTAATATTGTATAATGTATGTATTATTGGTTCCATTTCTCTAGAGAACCCAGACTAACACAATTATGAATTTCATGTCAAATTACTTTAGTATAAATGAAACAAAAAAATTGTATTGACTTAATATTAATTCCTTTCCAGCTAACAACACCATACTTGAATTGTTTTGGTAAACAACAGTCATAGTTTCCAAACTTATTTATATAAATAAATCTCACCTGTATAATCTCTGCTTAGTTTTTTATATTTGATTTTGTAAATGAATGCTAACATGATGACAAAAGAAAATGAGGATATCGCTCTGTCTTCCTGCTACCTGGAAAACCCAGGCTGGACTTCACATGCTGACCCACGTGGCTGCCTTTACCTGTGCAGCACTGGAAAAGGCAGCCACAGCGTTTACTCGGAAAATGGCTGTGATTTACCCTGTTTGTACTTGGAAGATACAGAAAGATTATAAATAAGTATAACATAGATTCACAAGGTGTGATAAACTGGGAACTTCAAATCTACAAAATTCATTAAGGAGGGAATTTATTTCTTTACCTTAATAAGACAACTTAAATCGAGAGTTTTTTCAGGCTGAATTATAATTAAACAAATTTACTACCGGTCCTAGGCCAGGGAAACAAAA
This sequence comes from Anoura caudifer, assembly GCA_004027475.1. Taxonomy (NCBI): domain Eukaryota; kingdom Metazoa; phylum Chordata; class Mammalia; order Chiroptera; family Phyllostomidae; genus Anoura; species Anoura caudifer. The sequence continues at coordinate 149,591 of PVKU01002924.1, read as the reverse complement.
GGGGTGGTCTGTGAACTGTTTGTTACTGTCTATAAACAAGATAAGTGGTGAGAGCCAGAATGTAAATCAGCTTTATCACTGAGCACACACACACTTCTTCCCTAAAGAGAGCTTTTCAAAAGAAGTGAGAGTGTTGATTTACATCATGGCACAAGTTTCTCATTTCACTGCAGATTGCTACCTAGAGCAGCACTGTTGTAGGCAATTCTAGGGGCTTTCCATATATATTACTTGCTATTTATAATGCCTAACACTTATGAAATTATGTGCCCAACACTTACACTAATATTTAATCCTCACAATAACCCTGTGGAATAAGTACTACTATTATCCCCACCCTACAGATGAGAAAACTGAAGCCAAAAGTTTTCACAGAGAGTAAGTAGCGAGGTAAGATATAAACCAGGCCATCTGGCTCTGTCTAGAACACTTCACATACTGTCCTCTGCCACTTCACATACTGCCCTCTCCTTAAATCTGAATCCTCATTCAGTGACGCAGACACGACTGAGAGACAATGCTCCTAGACAGTGTGCTGCCCAAAACGGTGTCTGTTCCTAATTCATCTTGGCATGTTCTCTCTCGCAGCCTCTAATGATGTCCCCATGCTCGTAGGCATTGTGGGGAAATGCAGAAGGGCCACAAAACATGTGCTCTACTCTCATGAAGCTTGTACCACGGAAGAAATATAACCAATAAGTGAGCCAAGTAGGAGGTGGAAGGGCTGCCCTGCCCTGAGCTTGGAAGAGTAAACATGAGAGCCAGTAAGTTCTCTTAAGGATATACTTCAAACCCTAAGCCTTGCAGGCCAACAGATCCAACCTCATAGGATTGCAAATGCTCACATGCCTTATTCTACCTTTTGCTCTTTCTAAGATACAAAAAGAGGAACAAATAGGTAACTTTCTTACTTTCTCAATAATAATTCCTATTGGACTACCTGTGGGGAGGGGGCAGGGGGACCTCAGCAAGGAATTAAGACAAGTAGGATCCCACAGAAAGCAAGGTCAGGGATGGTATTTATATTCACCTCTCCAAACATGGAATTAAGAACTTCAGAGTCCATGTATCAACTGCTCAGTTGGCCTTCCACAGAATGAATTTCTGTGTTGTTTGAACAGAGTAACCAATGACACTAACCCAAATTTGAAGGTTATTATAACCAAAGTCTTGGGAGTTGGGCAGCGGTGTTTCTTTTGGTGGGCAGCTGCCTAAGAGTGAGTCCTTCCAGTTCATGGCAGCACCTGCAGGGCTGGCAGAGACTGTAGTAGTGGCAGTGAAACAGGCTCATAAAGGTTAGGGGGAAACCTTCCTAATACATGTTTACTAGAATAGAAAAGGTTAGCAGCAAAGATTCTGAAGTGTGGCAGGCCTGGTTTAAAATGCCCATTCTGTCCCTTGCAAAGAGAGTAATTGTGCACAATTTACCTATCCTCTATAAGCTTCAGTTTACTCATTTGTAAAATGGGGCCAATAATATCAATCTTGAGGAGTGAACTGTAAGATACATGTAAAGTGCTTAGCATAGAAACCTAGCACAAGACAACAAAAAATAACAACTACAGACACTGAGTCCTTACTGTGTGCCAGACCCCCTCGAAGCTCTCATACTATTAACTCATTTATATCTCACACTAATGAGGCAGCACGGTGGACTACGTTATTACGGACAAATACTCCCTGCTCCTTTCCCTATGGAAGGAGAATACATCTCTACCCCAAGGACTCTAGGGTCAGCCATGTGATGGACTTTGCCGATGGAACTGAGCAGAGGTGACCCATCCCAGCAGAAGTTCTGGAGGCAGAAGAGTGGGTGGCAAATTGGAGGGCACAAGGGATATTAAGGACAAAATTGGAAATTCTGTTCTAGGGAGCAAGGCAGAGTGCTGTGTCCCTCCAAAAAAGAAAGGCCCATTTGGGGAGTTCCTGGGGCAGAGTTCAAGAGGAACCAAGAGTTGGAGCTTAGATAAAATGTAATGTATGGAAAATACCATCATTTCGAACTAAAATTGAGATCAGTGACTAGAAACTCAGGCATAAAAGGACATCACCCACTGAGAGAGTTAAATGGGGTGATGTGAAGTTGATGATGGAAAAATAGAGAAAACTGGATTTAAAGTAAAGGATGAAAAGTAAGAATTCACCTATTTTCTTAATGTCAAGAGGCTTAAAAAACATTAAATGGTACTAAAACTAGGATGCATATTAGAATCAAAGAAATAAGGGTTAGAAAAAAGAGTAAATTCAAAGGGATAAATGCTGCTGAGTAAAAGCAGAAAAGGAGATCCACAAAAATAGAAATCACTGTTAAAATAATTAACACAGCATGGTAAATCATAATTTATGTACTTAATCAGGATACTTTACACTTGAAGACTCTTTGATATTACTACAAAAACACAGCGCCCGGTATACTGCCTCTACATGACCATATGGATCGACAAAAAGGCATACCACAAGAAAAAAAGGGGTGTAACCCTGTTGCTTTAGGGGCTTGGCCTTTGAAGGAGAAAGTCTTTTCTTTAAATCTCCCAAAAGCAGAGAAACAGCCAGGCAACACTTGCCATGAAGGGCAGCCTCAGGGAGGAAGGGGAAGCACTGACATTACTATCTCTTCTCACAGTAGCCAAGGGTTCCCGGGCTCTCTGCCAATTAGTGTGGCTTGAGGGAAAGGACAAAAGGTGACTTGTGGTAAAGAGGATTCCAAAGCTGAGAATGTTCTAAATAGAAAAACTAACTACTAAACAAGACTGAAACTTTTGGCATTTAAAAGTACCTATAGTGTACTAAAATGCCATGTGGTTGACTGCCACCGTTCAGGAGGGAGAATACAGAAGTTAAAAGTGCACGGGCTGTCAGAACCTGACAACTGAGTTGCAGTCCCTGTTCCATTAACTCGCTGAGCCTTTAGAAAGATATTCTTAGAACCTCTGTTTCTTCACCTACAAAAGGGAACTAATAAATACCTCCTATTCCTGAGTGGCTGAGAATGTGTGAACATGAGTGCCCATCACACACGTGTTGAATAAATACATGCTTCCCAGGCCAGAAGTCATACCTCCGATTTCCACACAAAAGTCAGTGTGAACAATTAATGTTTCTTAACAATGTACGTTACATCCATAACTAAAATGGCTTTAAGCAAGAAAAGCTGGTGGAAGTATTTTTAAATGTGAAGACATTCATTCATTCAATGTTTTACTGAGTAACTATCATATGTTAGGTATGGTTTACTATTAATTAAACTCTCATTCAAAATTCTAAAAAATATAACTAGTAATTTATGTACTAAGATTATTGATGATCCTACAATTTTAATTATAAGAAATACTGATGTGCATTCTAGACACTATCATATGGTAAATCACGATACAAGTTATGTACAAACTAATAACATGGAGAGAACTACTGTATTTTATATTCTACTTCTCCTACTCTCAAACACAAATCTGATCCTCTCGGTGTGATCCAGTATAGTGAGGGATGCCAAATCAATGTTCCTGGGCTTATCAACTGGGATTATTCTATTTGTCTTCACCTTTCTCCCTCACCCAAGAGGCAGTGGCTTGAAGTTTACATGAAAAAGAGAGTGCTTATTACCTTCTCATAATAAGAACATTTGTACAGCTTAAAAAAGTATTTTCTTATTATCAAATTTACTCCTCACATTAAGTAGGCATTTGCTCCTTCTACATATAAAGAAACTGGGCTCCTAGAAAATTAAATCATTGGCCCAAGGTCTTGGTTAATGGTAAAGCTATAAGACACCCAGGATTTCTGACTCAAAATCCTATATTCTTTCCTGTGGTTATACGATGAATCAAAAGACCTATTTTTATAAGCATTTCAAGAGTTACCAGAGTTAGAAGAGGGTGGAAAATGCATTGATTACTCACACTAAAAATGCAGTACAGAAAGGGGGCTTTAAGAATAAAGACACATTATAGATCAGATTCCCAGTCATGTGAATGTAGATACTCATTTTATGAATTATAACAACCCAGTTTCCCACTTCTCTCTCTCTCTCTTTCCCTTTCTCTCGACAACAGAGAGATGGGGCGGACAAGGGCAACCAGGTGTTACCATTCTACAGAAGTTCTGAATAGGAGAGAAGGAAGTGAAGATTTGCTGCACGGATCTGATGGCCAGAAACTTGTTGATATTATAGGTGTTATGTAATCTAATCTGTTTAAGAGATTAATCCGCAGAGCTACCAGTAATACTTGGAAAGCTAGATGTCTTTTGGAATAAGCAAGTTATCATCTGCTTTTCTAGTTAGGTTATATTTATTTATAGTACTATTTTTTACCTTCTAAACCAACAGTCATATAAATGCCAAAGCAATCCACATGTATCCTCACAAAAGATCCAGGTTACAGAAGAGACACAGTGTTGGTGATGGTAATACGTCTAGACATAGGCAGATGAAATCTCATTTTAAAGGAGCAAATATCTGAAAACATCTGTTTTTATTTTCCAGACATGATATGAAAATGGAGCAATCAATGTGTCTAAGTGATAGACTATGCCTGATGATGGTAAAATTAGTCAATCCTAATTTCCTTACTGAACAGCATTCTGGGAAAGGTGTGAAACTAACCTTCGGGAAGAAAGCAGAGGAGCCTGTAATTAAAACAAAACATAGTACAATGAAGGTTTTCTAATTTCATTTTCATTGCCCCCAATTACTAAGGGCTCTTTTCAAAATTGCTTATGTTTAAACTAAAACAGAAGGAGGTCTCTTAACAGACCCACTAGGCTAACTGACACTCCTCTCTTAGTGAAACGTATCTGTTGGGACAGGCAGACTCATGTGTATAGTCTTTCAACCCCCTCTCAGGAGCATAAGAATGGGCTTTGGGCCTGGAATATTTCCTTACCAAGAAATAAGGAAAGTCCTCACAGCATGTGCTGGACTTGTCACAGTGTGTGGGAATTTTGTTCCATGTTTCAGACTCAGTGTGTACTCTGCTTTGTTCTGCTTACGTGTGTGTGTCATGTGGCAACTGGCCAACCCCACTACTGTATCTGTCTCCTGGGAGGAGAGGCTAGGGTCCTTCTGCTACGGTACAAAAGGGAACCATGCCGGCCAACTGCCCATATGCCTCGAGCACAGCTGCACAGGCAAGCCCAGCCAAGATCTGCCAACTTCAACCCACCCGTAGATGCATGAGAAATATACATAATACTTTTAAGCCACAGAATCTTGGATTGGTTTGTTGTGCAAGAAAAGTTCACTGATACAAAGGCATTTTATATAACACTATGTTCTTTGGTAAATACCACTTTATTGAGAGACTATGACGAACTAAAAATGTATCATGTATGAATTTTGCTCTCAAACAATGTTTGAATTTTGATTTCATGTAATTTGTATATTAATTAAATTCAGGTTTGTATTCAGCCATTTTAAATCACTTTAGCCACTGTAGATAAATTGAACTGGTATGAAATAATACTGACAACACCATGTTTAATATCCCACCGCTTTATTTCTAGACAGGCAATAACTATCATAAAACTATCTATCATTAGCTCTTATTTCAATATATTAATGTAACTGAATGCTTTCATCATCTGATTCTCAATCTTCTTTGTGGTCACAGAGACTACATTATTTGTGAACAAATCAAATTTAGGCATTGATTATTCTCATTTCTAGATTTGATGAAATCTAAAAGGTGATCCGAACGAGTAAATACTTTTGCAAAATATCATAGATACACTGAAATAGGTTAGACAAATGTGGTTTTCACTGAAGAGAATCTCTTACTTTCTTAGAAAACCTGAAATGATTTCCTTCTACATATGACAGATACAATAAAACACCTTTTGGTAATTTGGGGATGCACAGAAAGGGAAATGATGCCCAAGATACAGTATTTTAAAATATCCCTACATTACACCCACACACGCACATGCACACAGCAGGGATGGATGGATGGATGGAAGGGGAGTGGGGGTGAGGGAAGTTAGAATATAGAAAGAGGCTCTTACCCCAATAACCAAAATGAACCTGAAAAACTACAAAATCACAGTTTTTTAAAGAACCTAGCAGACAGCTGAGGATGCAAAAATACCTAAAATGAACTAAATTCCAGAAGTGAATGAGCCCTTCATAAGAAAGAAGAAACCCTTGCTATTCTTGTTCCTAGCAAGGCAGAAGGAAGACAAAGAGTGGACCATGCATGGGGTTAAGAAGCCAGCCTAACTTTTAATAGCTGCATGTAGGGTGAATGATGGATCTGAATTCTGAGAGGCCCCAGCTGAAGCAAGCCTGTTCACCAACTTTTCTCCATGAATCTTCACAAAGTCCCAGAGGAAGTATACTGAATGTAGAGGATGGAATTGGAAAGTGGAAAGAAATTTGTCTAAGGTACTCTGGGATTTCAGCTACTGGAGCATAGGGGTAACCAGGAAAGCTGACGAAGACCTTTCCAAAAAATTATAGGCTTCACAGTGTCGCACAGCAAGGGAAAAAAAGATCTCCTAAGGCACAAAAATCCAGGGGCAAGACTGAGAACAGAGAACTTTCTAGTGGCCTATAAAGATCTGGTATCTAGGCTACAGAGGAGTGAGATCTCTCACAGTTTGAAAAGCTGTGTATCTGTAAACCTGCTAAATCTTGTGGGCTGTCAGTGCTCACTCAAGCCCTACGCAAGGAAGAGACCTGACTTTGCCCTAGTAACACCTAATCACACTGCAGCTACAACAAAGCCCTGCCCCAGTCAGACCACAGACTGGTTCAGCCTCTGCCTCCACTGGCCAAAGATAAGGGGCATGTGCTTTTGTGGAGGTGAATGTTATTTAATTTCAGCCTTTACTGTTCTTTACATGCAATGTGTGGTATGTAATCTAAAAATTAAAGACACAAAAAAGCAAGAAAGACATACAAAGAAGCAATAAAAGCAGAAGCAGAGGTGATTCTGATGGACAATTATTTTTGTAATTGATGACTATTCTTTAATCCCCAGCAGCATTTCCTTCACAGGAATACATTTAATAAACAGACAAATAACCTAGTGCTCAATGAGAGGTGCAGAAATTTTAAACTTTTTATTTTCTTGTTATGAAAATATATAAAAAAATTTTGAGTTTTTACTCCATTCCAGATACTGAATCAGATACTAGAGTTGCAAAATAAAGAATAGCTTATCTCTTCATGGAACTTAAGAGTCTCATGGGAAAAACAGTCCTGTACACTAATGAGACTATAAACCAACTTCATAAGTGCTATCATAGAAGCATAAAAGGAATATTATGGAAAGAATAGAAGATGAAGTTGCAAGAGTCAGGGAAAGCTTCAGAGAGAAAGACATTTGCACTTGGTTTTTTAGAATGAGTGGGATTTCAAAGATGGAGATGAGAGAAAGGTCACAGAAGTAAAAGGATAAAGGAGGGAATGTGCTGGGAGAAAGGAAGGAAGGAAGGAAGGAAGGAGATGTGATCCAACTAGACAACTGGAGCCAGAATGAAACAGCTTGACATGAAATGAAAAATACAACATCAAAGATTATGGAAAGCTTTTAAGCAGGGAAAAATAAAATCAGACTTACATTTGTGACAAGTCTTTCTAGGACTTGTAACACTACATTATAATTATTTATAAATTAGCCTATGACTATGAGCACTTGAAGGGTATGAAAAGATAGGAATTGATCAAAGATGAAGGAAAAAAAGATTCAAGAGATGAGGTTATGAAAATTCCCTGAGCTTTTCCCTACAATTTTGATCTTCATTACTAAAATGATTAATCAATACCATCCTTACATTTATAAATAATAAAGTTTATTAATATGCAATGATGGTTCAATTTATTTCCACATAAGGATATAAATAAAAGTTTATTTTTGTAATTCCAAAATAGGCCATGTTTTAAAAAACACAAATGCATAATTTCTTGAAGACTTAAATAACTCAGGAGGAGAAGTGTATCAGTTAGGAATGTGTTAGGATACCCCTGAAAAATAGTGGCTTAAACAAGAATGAGGTTTATTTACCCATTCAAGTCCACGGATTGGCAGTTCAGGACAGGTTAGTGGCTCAACAACGTCCTCAGGAATCCAGAGTTTTTCTCCATTTTCCCATTGTGCATCCTCAGAATGTAGCTTTTGCATTCATCCTCTCCAGAAGGCTGCTGTACCACCATTCATTCTATTCATATCTTAGGCAAAAAACAAACACACACAAAAAAAACCCCACAAAAAAACAAAGAAAGAACAAAATAACAAACACTAGGACTAAAGAACAAGTCAGAACTTAATTTTAAAGCTGTCCCTTTAGAAAAGTTTTCCTAGAAGTACTACCCAGCAAATTCCACCTGCATTTCATTGGCAAAAATTAAGACATGTGGCCATTTGTCAGCCATAAGGAAGTTTGGGAAGGTGTGTCTATTTAGCTGGGCTTACTGCTACCCTGACCAAAATTCTGCTAGAAGAAGAGAAAAATGGATATGGATAAGCAATGAGCAGTGTTTGGCACAGAAAGTTTCATAAAATATCATCCAACTTTTCTACTAGGTTGCATTCCAACTGCTAAGAGACACATGCTACTAAACACCTTGCATGCCTGTAAGAGAGACAATTTTCTCTTTGGTAAGCAGTTCATATGTGATACGTATCTTCTATTGAAAGGACGTTCCCAGCATAACATAATTTGAGGAGTAAACTTAGAACACAAATACGAATTTTGGAACGTTACCTAAACTCATTACATGCCAAATGGCTCCTACGAGTCACTACAAATGGTTGGTTGGCATTTTATCTGTTGCATATATCAACACCGGTGAAAGCAGGCACACTTATTATAAATCCAAGTAGCAGAAGAACAAACACCTGCACATGCTCGCTATTCTAGATGCTTACCAAGAATGGTAGGATAAACCAGTTGCTTTCTTTCCTGCCCAAATATTTTCCAAATATTAACTTATTTTGTTATTGCAGAGAGGTAACAAAATTCACAGAACTAGCATTTAAAAATTGGCTACTATATTTATGACAGATGGCTACATTTACAATTACTAACAGTCTTGCTACTATTTGAATATAACTCGCCACCCCGCCAAAGCTACATAAATTACATGCTCAGTTGCCTTACTTCTAATTTAACGTAAGGGAACAGGAATTAATTTGATCTATTTTAAATATTTGCCAACAGGATTAATTCAATAACGTATGAAAGGATAATACTAAACTCACTGTCTTCTACTTCTTGCCACTAAACAATACACCAGCTTGCTTTTCTACTGAAATAGCATAAAATAGATAGGACAGCTAATTTAAACAGTTGTTTGCACATTCAATATTTATAACCCGAATCTTGCATGACTGACTGGAAGCAGTGAGTTAGAAGGTTTAGCTCAGCTGCTGACTGGAGTGATGGATGGCCTCGAAGAATTTCTTGTTCACTGACCAGATCAATCACATAACAGAATAAAAAAATAATAATAAGATCAGCCTTAAACCAGATTCCCAACATTTCCATCTGTATGCAAAACTGTTGCAGGAAGACATGTATCATAAAACGTAATGTGAAGCTACTTAAAAATAATAAAAATTCACTAGAGATATCGTGGAATGCAAATAAAAAAGAGATGGATGATATTGTACATTTTAACTGAATATTAACTGAAACTTTAATATATATATAATCTAAAAGTGTTGTCAATTTATAGTGATATTTTTACTGAGCTCAGACTCACAAGTAAAAGGGCTTACAAATCATTGAAAGAGCTGCAATTTTTTTGTTAGTATTTGCAGTTGAGTTTTATTGAATCAAACTAAAAGGTAGTGTAGTAATTATATACTGCTGTTTTTAATTAACCCAATGCCCGTCCTAAAAAAATGAGTCTATTAAGGTGTGAACAAACATCTCATGTTTCAAATTACTGTAATTTACTCATTAGTGGTTAACCCCCAGACATCCAAATATCTGCATTAATGAGGGAAGGCAGGAGTACTTCCTTCTGCATATGTCACAGCTGGTGAGGCCCTACTTTGTGTGAGGAACAGGTTTGACTGGTTTGTGAGAGTCCACTGTGAGCATCTCTTCCCAGCTCCTCATTCAGTGATGTCAGATTGGTCACTTAAAGTCACCATTACATCACTTTAAACTAGCAAATGCTAAATATCAGGGCTTCTCAATATCCTACCTTCCACCCCAGAGCTCACTGGTAAACATTTACCAGCACATGGCAGTTTGATATCATTCCTGGGGTCAGTGTTGGGGTGGGCTAGAAGGCTGAGGGGACTGAGAGCTGAAAAGCATAAGGCTGATGTTTTGCTCAGACCCTGGATAACCCTAAAGGTGCCCTGGGTGTCTAAGGATGTGTGTGAGTAGCAACTAGGACTACAGAAATGGCATTTACCATTCCCTCAGGTGTTCACGTTCTTATCTTCAGTAAGGTTACTCCTACTAAGAGAGGTGAAAGGAGGAAAAGAAGGAACTAGTAGAGAATCACAAGAAATGAAGAAGAGAAAGAAGAAGAAAAAAGAAAAAAAGAAGTAGAAGGCAAAGGGCAAGAATAAAGAAAGGGGAAGGAAAGAGAAGGCAAAGAGAAGAAAAGGAAAGAGAAGAAGAGAAAGGGAAAGAGGAAAGAGAAGAAGAGTAGGGAGGTAAAGAAGGAATAGGAGATACTTGAACTTCTGCACATAGACAGAAAAATGTCCTAGAAATGCTAGACACATGGTGGTCTCCTGGGGCTGAACCAAAGATATGGGGGCTCTAGACCTGGGGACAGCAACCTTTCTGCTGCCAAAGCCCATTTACTCTTTAAAGGCCAGAGACTAGGTGTCTCTTCTGAAGCACTGGGTAAGGCAACTTGGCCATGTTTCTATGTTCAAGCAGTACAACGTGTCCAGCTGGGAACAAATGTCAGGAAGAAGATCCTGGGTTCTGGCCACCTTGTCAGTGGTTTTCAAACTTCAAGTGCATCAGCATCACCTGGAGGACCTGTTAAAACACAAATTGCTGGGCCCTGTCCCCCCCCCCCCCCCTCCGTTTCTCTTCCTGAACTTCAGGAGTGGGGCCCCAGCATTTGCAGTTCTAACAAATTCCCAGATTGTAGATGCTGTTTCTGTAAACCACTGCCTTAGTTAGATAAAAAACTTCCTGGAATTTATTACAACCCAAACCTTAAGATTGTATTAGTGAGCATCTAAGCAAGAATTCAAATGAGAGACATGCAGGCTAACAATCAGAGCCCTGGGAGAGAAGAGAGACATCACAGACCATTTTTCCTGCTTACTATTGTACCCTCAGCTGGCTGAGGCACCCAGAAATGTTTCTTTAATAGCCAATGCCGGAGTCTCTAAAACACTCCCTGAAATCTTTGTGCCCTCAGGGCTAGGTCTTTGAAACCATTTTTATACCAATGAGCACAACTGAACTGAACAGGAGTGAATCCCTGACCCAAACTAACTCAATCATATTCTCTCTCTGGGTACTTTGAAATTGCCTGATAGGGCTGGAAATGAAGCAGAAACACACAAAAAGCTGAGACGAATGAATGTGTGCTTAAGGTTTCCCAGTCCTGGTTTCCACACCCAGCTGGGTTACTCTCCCTCCTCAGGCTTCATGTGACACCCCAATGCACTTGCATTTGATGCCCACACTGCATTTGAATTCACTCCAGTTGGTTTGGTTAACTAAACTGAGTCCAAATAGCCTCTCTCCACAACCGTACCAACTTTACTACTGAAAATGAGCTGGTGTGCCTTTTGGCACATGGGATATGCACTGCCAATTCTTTAACTTTCCTTAGCAGCCTATGCCGCGGTGCTATCACGAAGCTGGTGAGAAAACAAACAAAAAACCCTTATCCCCATTTCTTTTGGTTGGGTGTTGAAAATGTTTTACACATACATCATTCTTAACATTTAAAAAAATACCAGGTAAAACAACTATTACTACTTATTTGTTACCAGAAATTTCAGTTAGGTCTCTTTATGCCAAAAGTTAACAGAAAAACCAATTCACGCTAGCTCACTTAATAAATGGAATGTATTAGGTCACATAATTAGAAACTACAGAAGTAGGACAGGCTTCATGGTTGAATTACTTAACATCTTAAAACAGTTGCCAATGGCCTGATTTCTTTCTATTTCTCCCCTTCTGCCACCTGGGTCAGTTTTATCCTGATGGTCACAGGACGGAGCCAGATGGAAACAAAACTTCTAGTGCAGCATCCCAAACACTCTGACTGGGCCAGAGTAGCTCAGATTCCGAATCCCAAAAGAATAAATGTGGCTAAAGGGATGGAATGTGCTAACTGACTTACAATCAAAGCCCATACCAGGGACTATGTTATGATCACTTTTACTAGAAGTACATAGGCTGCCATTAGGCAGGAGGAGATAATTTTAGGAAGAGAAAAATGTTGCAAATTACGCTAGACAGAGAACCAACAAATGCCAACCACCCCTGTTTCTTATGTGAGTAATTAGTACATAACTTTAAAATTCACTTTATTTTGCAACCATTGTAATAAAAATTGGTTTAGGCAAGAATTATCATGCTAAACTAGCAAATAAAAGCTTGATGAAGACCAAGATATTTACACTATCAAGTTTGTCCTCACATATAACTTAATTTTAAAGAGAACAATAGTAACTTAACCATGAGGAAACTTGGCAGATATTTCTTTGACCAAGTGATCAAAATTAACATCACCTATAAGAGATCATCACACTGACATCATGTGCTTCCAGATAAAATACACTGAGAAGGACAAGATTTCTTCCATACTATATTTGCCAAAAATGTATAACCTGAATCTAATAAGGAAAATATCAGAGAAACTCAATTAAAGGGCATACGAGAAAACAACTAGCCTACACTTTTCAGAAATGTCATTTATGTGAAAGGCATAGAAAGGCTGAGAAATGATTCCAAATTAATGCAGACTAAACAATGCAAAATATAATCCTAGACCAAAACCATAATTGCTCAAAGAACAGTAGGTTTATACCATAGATAATAGTATTACATCAATGGTGAATGTCCTGATTTTGAAAGTTGTACTGTGGCTTTGTTCTTAGTAGTTACACACTTAAGTATTCAATAAAAGGTGCTCTGGAGGAAAATGTCTATGTACACACACGTACACACACAGAAAAAAGCAAAACCAAATGTGGCAAAATGTTAACTGGTAAATCTGGGTAGAAGATTTATGACAGTTCTTTGTACTATTTTTGCAACTTTTAAGTTTGAAATTATTTCAAAATAAATTGTTAAATATTTTAAAATTAATTTTAAACTGCATTGCAGGTCCCACAACTTTTCTCAAAGCATGAGGTATCACTGTTCTGCGCTATGTACCACTTAAGTTTCGTAAGAGCAAAAAAAAGCTAACAACAAATCATGAAGTTTTCTTTTAACTTCTTTATTAGAAATTTAATTAATTATTCTGGTAGAAGATGATTCATCTTGGCCAAACTCTGTTGTTTCTTTTTCTTCTGGACATACAGTGAAACTACATTTCCCAGCCTCCAATGCTGTTATGGATGGTATAGGAGTTTTGACCAGAGGAATGTAATCTCAAATATCTTCCCAAGCAATTCTCTGAACCCTGCTGAGCAGGTAGATATGTAGGATCCAGCACAGGACTCTAAATCTCAGATGGAAGATGGAAGGAGCCTAGGTCCCTAAATGATTCTGGGGGACAGAGCCCTACCACTGACCTGCACTGGATTGTGATATATATATGAACATATACTGTTTTAAGCCACTGAGATATGGGAATTATCTCTTACAGCAGGTTAGCCTAACTGATAAAGTTACCTCACTTATAAAATAAATGAACAGAAAAGTGACACTCCAGGAAAATGCATGGAGGATGTCATGTATTTGTTTTCAGAATATACTTTAGAATAGCAGTTCTTGAAGTGTGGTTAAGGGACCCTGGCTTTCAAAGGGTGGTTTGGGATCCTTGAGGGTCTCCAAGAATCTTTCAGGGACTCTGTGAAGTCAAAACTATTTTCAGAACAATACAAAGATGTTATTTATCTTTTCAGTCAATTCTCTCACAAGTATGTGGTGGAATTTTCCAGAGGTGACATGATATATTATATCAGAAGACTGATACAGAAGCATACATGAAAATGCACTTGTCTTCTATTTAGCCAGATACTGAAGAGATCTGCAACAATGTAAAACAATGGTGCTCTTTGCTAATTTCTTTTTTTGCTTCAGAAAATGTAGGTATTTTATGCTATAGTTACTTATTTATGCTAATATGTAATGGGACTATTATTTCTAAATAATAAATATCTTTTAAATTACTCAATTTTAATTTCTAATATGGTAACTACTGACAGATACAACTCACATAAACTAAAGCTCTTCGGGGTCTTCAATAAATTTTAAGAGTATAAAGGAGTCCTAAGACCAAAGAATTTGAGAACTGCTGTTTTCTGAGAAGAAAGCATGAGCATACCTTAGTGTCACAACTTTTAAATAAAATAAATCCATATTGTTGAAATACATGAGATAGGACAGTGAAGTTACTCATTTGACCCTTATTAACTCAACAGCATAGTGTCTAGGACATGGCAGGTGCTCAGTATATAATTATTAAATTAATGAATTATATAATGGTGATGATTTACACATTGTAAGAATACTGTGATAACTGAGATAATGTATATGTGTTTGTGTATATTATCAGGGTTGACAGTCATTCACTGACCCTCTTTTGTGTAGGAGGTTTGTATGTGCCTGCCCCATTGACTATAGGCTGGGTCATAGAATTTGCATTGGCCAATGGACATAAATAGAGTGACATATGCCACATATATCTGAGGAGAAACTTTATATTCAATAGTGTGGTTCTGCTCAGGCTCTTGTTCTTTTGCCCTTGCCTCAAGAACAGCATGTTACAGACAGGGCATGTATGTTCAATCCAGGTTCTGGAATGAGATGATGCAGAACCAACAGACAGTCAACCTATAGCTAATGCAGAGCTACAGTTCACCTGCAGTACTCAAGTAATGTGAGACAGAAATATATGAAGTTGCTGTAAGCCACCATAGCAATCCTGGCAAACACAATGGAATGAGCCTAACATATTGTAGCTGTTCAATTAGCCTAAGAAATCATTTATTATTTAGCTAGAAAAGCACTGAAGAACTGTGGCTTTGTCCTTGAGTGACTGCACAAAACAGGGCCTACTCTGATTAACTAAGTTTATACAGTACCATTGGGAAAACCTTAGGATTTCAGGTAAATAAAATATATGAACTAGGATACGAGTGGTATCAAAGTAGATCTGACCATAATAAAAAAATTGGCCATTATTTACCCCTGAATGCCAAAGGAGGGGCTCAGAAATATCTGCAGAGGTTGCTGGCAGGTGACAAATGTCCATACTCAAACAGTAGTGCAGTGGGTTATCAGTCCATCCGCCTGTCCTGCTCGCAGCTTTTTCTCAGGGAATCTGCTCCAGCTTACAACCTCTGAAGCCAAAAATGAACAGTTGGCTAAAAGCCAATACTAAGCCAAGGACCAATCCTGACTACTCTTTCAAATCTTTGAACTGGAAGATACACAGAATTAACCTGGTCAGACAGTGATGAGTATTGGAGTTGTAGGGTCATAGAGGGATGAGGCAGTCGTATTTGCCTGCATGCACAATGACAAGCAATCAGAGAAAGCCCATGTACAGGATCAAACAGAAGAACAAGACAGGACTTACAAACAGAATGAGAGATGAGAGAGTAGCTGCCAGGAAGAAGCTGCTGGCGACTGTCACCTCTCAAGGGTCCTGCATCAACTTCTGCAGGTGGGTTCCATGAGATTTCTTCATGTTCTTCCAATACTTATCTTTTTTACTTGGCACAATTTAAATAGATCTTGGTCCCTAACCACCAAACAATCCTTAAAAGAAATAGTTGTTTTGTTTTACCTCACTAACCCTGATCCCCACAATTTAACTTATTTCTGGTAGTTATTAGAGGGCAGGGGTAGTGGTAGGGAATAGAAATCTGGATTATGGTAGTAGAATTAGCATTCTATAGCTGAGAGTCCAATGAACTTACAGAAATAACTTCACTTTAAAAGGTGTCAGTAACCATGATTATAAAATCATACTGCACCTTCAGCTTTTTCCAGCTCAAGTATTAAAAGCAGCAAAAATATATTTAAAAAAAAATGCTAAAGGTCAAGAGCCCTGGATTTTAGTCTTTTGCTTTGCCCCTAACAATCTTTGTGTCCTGAGGAATGTCACAGCCCTTTTCTGGGTCTCAGGTTTTTTTCTGTAAAAAGTAGGGAGGAGGAGATTTATAGATTCCCTATAATAATGGAGAACTGAACTGCTAAAACATTTAAAAAGTTTATGTTAACACATCAATTTCTAAAATACAGTGAATTTGTATATTTATTACAAATCACTATGTTTATGGCATATCAGTATCATACATAATTTTAAATAATGCTACAGTATATTTTATTTTCCAAGTTATAAGTCAATGGCATTGAAACTTAAAAAGAATGGTAATAGCTATGTGTATGAAAGAGAACAGCTGTTCCTATTTACTTCTAACAAATGCAACCAACCTCCAACTATATTGAAAATTTCAGATCACTGTCATAGTTTGTTTACTGTAATAGCTTTTAAAGTATTAAATACATATCAAATGTAAGATCACTAATATGCTTCAATAAAAAGGGAAGTGTACGTGGTTTTAATTAAAGTTCTTTGGGAGTTCTAGTGTGGGCTTATGATCAGTTTTTATCTAAGAACCAAGTGTGATGTTCCTTAGCTTTAGTCCAGTCTCAGAAACACTTACTTGCATATACTCCTTTCCCATAACATAACTATTTTGAGGAATTAAAGAGATTTTATTTCTCTTTACTGAAGTTCTGCCTTCCCTTGTTCTTTGAAATAGATACTATCCTGCCACTAGAGGTGTGGCTAAGGGAAACACTCTTTATACTTGGCAGGGCAAATAAAAAGTTAAATTAGGGCTCAGATACTAGCTTTCCAGAAACTATGGATTGAAAAAAAGCTGGGTACTTTCCTAATCCTGTTCACCTGCACTTTATTCATCCTTGTTTCTTGTCCTATCTTTTTCTAAACAAAGAACCACTCTGACAGAATATCAACATATTTCAGTACAATACAATAAGCATTCTTGAGGAGCCACCATGCACACAGAATTCTTCTAAGTGCTGTGGGGATTACAGTGATGAATAGCCATCCTTACGTACTTAAGTATGGGAACACTGAGGAGAATCTTAATGCACCTGGAGGACATGGGGAGGACTCATGAGGATGTGTATTTGAGTTTGACCTTAGAGAATGACTAGGATTTGATATGGTAGAGAGATGAAAGTAGGTTGGATGAAAACTTAAGACAAAGGTGTAAGAGCCTATATGGTATCCATCATCCCGGATGTCTATGGCAAGAGGGAAGAGTGGAATGAGTTATGGAGGAAGAGGTGTTTGAGATCACATCCAGAAGCCTATGGTGCCCACTGACTATTGGGAACCGTCCTGCCTGGTTTCAGGAGCCATAAACCCCGCACAGCTAAGGCTGAGCAAGGGACCTTCGGACCATAAGCCACAAAGGAGACAAAGCTTATCTCCCTGGCAGGAGCTCCGCTTCTGCTCCTTTTACTCCATCCATAACTGGCCCCCAGTGCTTGATCGGTTAGCCAATGATGGGTAAGATTCGCCAAAGGGGGAATGACCTAAGCCAGGCATGATCACGTGGAGGCCCCAGGGAAGGACTTGAGGGGCTACAGTAAAAGGGGGTGATGGACCCTCAGCTATGACATAGCCTGAGTCCTCATTCTGTCAGGAGAAATCCTGTAATCTCTTGGCTGCCTTGCTTACCCTGCCTGACTTAAACCTGAGACAATGCCTTAAGCCTGAAACAATGCTGGTGGTGGGTGTAGCCCTGTGTTGGAAAGGGTGGGTTCCCTAGGGGATCAGGCCTAAGAAAGAGTATGTAAAATCCTGTGAAATCTGCTTTGTTTAGAATGCTCTCAATTAAATAAAGCTCCAAGCAAGAAGTCAGTCTGTTGTCAAAGTTTTATTGCTCTTTAGCTATCTGACCCTGACTCAAAATAGGCCCTCAGAGTTCTTTGTACGTTATCTATTGTTTGATCCTTACTGCCTGACAATGATTAATTAGCCTGTATTCCTTCGCAAAACAACCCAATAGAAGCCCTTTAAGGAAAAGGCTCTTGGCCCTTCTCCTTTGAGAGATCGGCCATCTTTTCTCCCCAAGCAGATCAGGTCTTGGTAGACTTATTCTCCTCCCTGGAGGTGGGTGGGGTGCTGTGGGTGGAGCCCCCCCACAACACAAGTGACCATCAACTTTGTGGGACATTTGGAATGAAGAAGCTTGGGCTGCAGCAAATATAATGTTTTTTTCCATGGACCTAGGTTACCTAAAACTAAAACCTAAAACTTATACTGATCATTTTGAAAGTAAAAGCAGGTATTAGAGTTCCTGGCAACAGAGAACTTAAATGTAGTTGAAATCTGCAACCTCAGCTTTCTTTGACTATGTGATACCACCCAGTTTTTAAACTAAAGTTAAACCATATCAGTGAATTTCAACCTTTTGAGAGAGCAATGACATCCTCTGTTCATGTAAAACATACAAATGTTTTCATCCCAAAATGCCTATTAGATTGAAAAAACACAGAAGTGACTCAGGACTGCATAAAAACCAATGTATTAGATAATTTTAATTTTAAGTGTTATTTCCAGCTAGCTCCAAAACTTCATTTCTATGAATGGAAATTCTAAATGTGAGTATCACCATGTTACCAATTTTAAATCACCCACACCTTCACTTCTCCCTGCAAAAGAAGTGCACTATACTACAAACTGAAACTGACTTAAAGGAGTCTAACAATGCAAGGAATTAGAAATCACTGGTCATGCACTATGTGCCAGCTACTACAGTAGATCTCTGTAAACAACCTGAAGTCCAATGAACTCTGCTGTGCCTACTGTAACACTGGGCAATGTCTTTTACATATGGAGCGTAGAAATTCAAAAGTCAATGACACCTTACCAGGATCCAAATGCATTGGCTTCTGAAGTTCTCCTGGTCTAGTTAGGGTTGTGGAGATACATAACTAGTAAGACCATTAAGTGATAAAATGTCATAACAGACTTATGTATAACAGATTTATGTATAAATCTGTTATGCTACCATAAGATATATTTGTGACTTACTATATATATTTCATTTCACTGAAGTCATTTTTGCATGTTCGAATAAAGGTTCTAAAATATTTGTACATCTAAATAAGAAATTCTATAATTTATGGAAAAATTACAAAACTCAGGAATGGTAGAGATACCAGCCCTCCCCATAGGGAGCTTCTCCTTATATTTATTACTAGCCAACCTAATCAAAGCTAAATGACTGTGTAAAGTTCCATAATGTATTGTAATTGCTAACTAGGAATTCTTCCTCCATATAAATAGTTTTATAATGCTCCATTAATGGAAATGTCTTAAATTGTTATTAATTTTATAATAGGGACTATATAGGTCCCATAACATACATGTTTTATTTTGAATATGTTTAAAATTATTCCTATTTTGAATAGCTAAAATAATTAACTGCCAGAATAAAAATAAAATACAGTGAGAGGGAAGGAGAACCAAACCAGAGGAAACATTTTTCCTGACAATAAGCAGTGAGCTACATATCAGTGGTATTAAAGAAACACAGCTTCCCAACTCTGCCATAGCAAAGAAGGGAGAGCACGTGGAAGATCTGGTTGGCTGTGATGAGTCATCATCAATCATCCCTGTCAGTGAAGGAGAAGCACACAGAGGGAAACACAGAGGCCTGTTTTACCCTCTGCATCACTGGAAGTCTACCTGCTTTTCTATTTTCCCAGATCCTGTTTCTTCACAGATGAACATTCCTCTTGATCTGTGGTTCTACACTTGGCCTGGGAATCTGTAACTCCCTTCATACCAAGACTATGATGCCAGTAATTCGTATACTTGTCTTTTAAATAAGTCATTAGCATTCATACCCAAATGATGGGTCACTTCTCTTTTCATGTTTCTGTCTATCATTCCCTTCCAGGCAGAGAACCTGCATAAGTCAATAGGCAGGCAGGCTCCCAAGGAAAAGATGCTTTCCCAGCTTCTTTCACAGAGAAGAAGACATGCTCAACTTGTTTCAGAACAACAATCAAAAAATTAAATATCCCTGCATTCCTATCTATATTTAGGGATGTAAAAACTATAAATTAATATATACTGCACAGTTACTACTTGGCATTATCCAACTTAATCTTTATAATTACTCAATAAATAGGTATAACCACCATCCCTATTGCACAGATGAGGCTGTGACACACACAGGGTTCACCAACTCGCCCAGGGTCATCAAGCTAATACGCGGCAGAGCCAGTGACTCCCAGGCTTATCATTCAACGCAACATAGGACCCTGGCTTGTGCCTTGATACGCACATGGCAATCATTAACTGAACAGTGCTTAACAAATGCATGGCCTTTTATTGTAATTTTACAGAGTAGGAATACTTTCAAGTATTTCCATATGTGCAATTTTTCTTTTGCTAGCATTTTATTATACCTTTCAACGTGTATCAAGGCTCTCTAAATATTATTTTTAAAATAATTTAGAAAAGTAAAATAAACTGAACTAACAATAAGGAAGAAAAGATTACTCAAAGAATAACTATATAAAATAAAGAATATGGCACCTGGTTTATATACCTGCCACATGTTATTTAAAACTTCCACATAAAACTTATTTTAAGGCATGCAAACTTAATATATTATGAAAGTCAGTATGCAAAGCATATTAAAGTGCTTCTTACTAAGCATGTAACAAAACATACTGATTATGCAAGTACATTTAATTGGATATAATTAAAATAATGACATTTAAATACTGATGATTTTAAAAAGAAAAAATAGAAATTGGAATTAGACATGAAATGCATTCAAAATGCTAATGAAACTTTCAGTGTCATTACCATTTTAGCACACAATACTTCTAGTTTAGAAAAGAGCAACCGCTGGCCACTTTTACTGAGTTCTAAACATGTAGTTTAGAGATATGTTCATTCAGTGACAAATGACTTTATTGGAAAATATAACACTTTGCCCTTACTTTGATAAATAATTTAAGAACTACACCAGAACCACTATTTTCTTCCAAGAAAGGCATCAAAATGACAAAAAAAATAAAGCAAATTTTCCACAGGAAGAACTGTGCCTGGTTAAATGGACACAAATCTCAAAAGCTCTCACCAATGTCATTCTGATCTGAAGATATCAAATTTAGGTTTTCTCTCAACTCTGGGAGCTTTAAAGTGGCTGAAGGAGACTGAAGGCATCTGAAGAGAACAGGTCTGCAGCTGTGAAGCTGTATCCACTTTATTTGGTTTAAAGTTTCAAAAGAGTCTACTGTCTCTAACATCACAGAAGAAGGGATGGTAAGAACAGAATTCAATAGGGGAGAAGAACCTGAAACTTCTATTAAATTTCTCTTCTGACCTCTTTGTCTAACTCACTAATAACAATACAGAAAAAGTGATGTAAGAGTAACTTTCCTTAAATTACCTTGACACTGAAGCTTACTACTGTAGGATAGATATGTTTCAATTTTCTATTTCACAGAAATGGATAAAAAAGCTCTGAGAGTCACACAAATCTAAACCTAAAATTTTTTAGGAGAAAACTAATATCACCAATTAACTCTGGCAATTAAAATAAAAACAAAAAGGTCATAATACCATTTACTGAAGAGGCAACTGAGAAAGAATTTAAGTGTCTGGCCTAAAGACATAGAACTAGGGGACAGAGCAAAAGGATGAAAGAAAAACTGGAATGAGCATCATAAATCCTAGGTTGAATTCTAGGTTACAATCACTAAACTCTGCTCAGATATACTTCAAATTCAAAATAGTACAGTGAAGAGATCACAAAAAGATCAGTTACAATTTGTAAGGATTAGGGATCCTTTTAGGGATCTCTCTCTTTTTTAAGAATTTACCTTAATCAGATTTCAATGCAAGCAGAACTCCAAACAACTTCAGTGCTCAACATGGGAAACTTTCTGATAGTCATGATATTCCCTAGGATCCACAAGCTGCGCTTTCCAACCTCTCCGAACAGCACATGATGCCCACCACTGGCTTTCATAATGTGTTCATGCCACATGTTGGAAAAGCACTGGTTGAGCTGAGTGAAAATAAGAAAAATAATACCAATTCTCTAGAGGCATTAACATTAGAAAACCTTAGAATTCACCAAGATCAAGGCAAACTAAAGCTAGAGAAAGGAATTAATGCAGATCAACAATATTTAGTAAAATAAATACAATTCCTGTCAAACACTGTAATGGTCCAAAGTCATTTTGACCGATTGGCAGCACTGAATTTAGCAAAATGGATTTCTGTTTTAAGATGCAGTTGGTTCTTTTCCAAGAGCTCTGGTTCATGGAGTTCCACCCATGTACCAGATGTCTGCCCCCAGGCTCTGAAACATCTACCAAACCACACAGGAGAGCTGTTGGCTTCCCACTGCCATGACGATGCAGTACAGAAGGGACCACACAATGAAAGAATTCCTTAAAATGTATAGTTTACTGAATCATTTAACTTCAGGTCAAACAGTGAGTATAGATAGGTACACTAAACAGTGAGTATAGGTACTTTGGAAATGAAAATTGTGACTACTACTAAGAAATAAGTAAATCAAAACATAGGGTTTATTTGTAAAAAGCAAGAGGGGTATTTTCTTTTGTGGGTTGACAGCAAAAAAGAAATATGGGAGAATTCCATTACTACGTTGCTAGAGATGTTATGTGTTAATACAGTAAACACTCCCTTTGCTCTATATGCAAAATGTAATGTGTCTGCATAATTGCTGGTCAGGTTATTAAGCTCTGAAAGCACCTTACCTATACAGGTGCAAGATTTTGAATAATCTAATTTTTAGATGTTAAAGGAAAAAAAGACCTAGGTATGAACCAAAGTAAAGAGCCAATAAAGAAGTAAAGTTGATTCTTAGCTCTCATTTTTTTAAATAAAGTATAATACAAGTATTGTCACAGTTGAGATGCAAAGTACTAAAACAAACAAAAAAAATCTGGATAAAATTCTTCCCCTAACTCCCAGGCATTTCTCTCTTAAAAGGGCAAAGACAAAAATGGGAACATTTCAGAATGAAATACCTTTCCTTTCTGGAAGTCTAATGGTAACACTGTATTATGGGGAGCTTCTACAAAAGATGCAGAAGGCTTAGCACTTTCATGTTGTCCCAAGAGTCAAATAAAATATCCCTCCTACATATATACCTATGTATAATTAGAAAAATAATAATATTTACAAGTATGTCAGCATGGCTTGGTGGTGCAGAGCTAGGTTCTAGATTTAGACTGTATTATCACTTCTCGGCCTTTTGGCTAAGATCAAGTGTAGATTTCGACTACAAGTTTGAATATGGCTCTAAGAGTTAGTAAGTAGGTCTATAATCTCTGGCAAATTCCTTAACCTTTCCGACTTCAGTCTCCTCAGTGGTAAAACAGAGGCAATAATTATGATTTACCATACAGGCTTGTTTTAAGGATAAATTGAAATAAAATAAAGTGCTTAGAGCACAGCCAGTATATGAGGGAAACCCCCAAAAACCCTGAAATTATCTCCTGGAGGGTGAGCCCCTTATAGTACAGGCTTCCCTATTAGATGAGTGTTCTAGGAACCCATCTATATCAGCATACCAGTTGGGGTTGTTGTGAGAGGCTGTGTTTGGTTTCAGTTAATTTTTCTGAAGACTCTATAAGTGCATTCACCCATTTGGATGGGTGATTTACAAGTTTACCTGACTACACCGTGTTGAGTGTTCAGCAGTTTTTGACCAAAAATGGCACGATCTCCACTCTGGCTGGTGTGGCTCAGTGGATTGAATGCTGGTCTGCAAACTGACGGGTTGCCAATTCAATTCCCAGTCTATGGCACATGCCTGGGTTGCAAGCCAGGTTCCCAGTTGGGGGTGCACAAGAGGCAACCACACATTGATTTTTCTCTTCCTCTCTTTCTCGCTCCCATCCCCTCTCTAAAAATAAATAAAATCTTTAAAAAAATAAAAATAAAAAGCTTTAAAAAAATGGCATGAGTCCCCACCCTCCCTATTTACCCCATCTTGCCCCAAGTGACTTTTTTTTCTTCCCTGGGATGAAAAAAGCCCTCAAAGGGAAACTTTTTGCTGATGTGAAAGAGGTGAAACAAAAACAGCAGAAGCACTAAAAGGCATCAAAACCGACAAGTTCAAAAACTGTTAGACAGTGGAAAAAACATCTTGATAGGTGTATTGCATCAAGTGGAGAGTACTTTGAAGGTGACTGAAGTTAAAACATGTAAGAATAAATACACAATTTTTTAGAAATAAATTCCATTCTTTTTGGGTCCCCTTTCCTATCGTAATTGCTTAATAAATGTTCGCCATTATACTTTATGTAAATGTTCTCATTGAATTCTTATGACACTTCTGTGAGGTCAGTAGTATTACTCTCATCCTACAGTAAAGGTAAGTTAATTATTTGCCCAAAGTCCCACACAGGTAAAGCAGGATTTGACATTGGATCTGTCCAATTCCAAGCCTATGCACTTACTTCTACCTAATACCTCACATGTTCTGTATAGGTCTTGCTCTTAAGCCATCATTACATTTATCAAGATGTATTTAAATTGCCTTTCAATTGATATTACACCCTCAGAATAAACTATATGAGGACAGAACATGGGTCCTATTTATTCATTTCAGTCCATTAGTCCACTCCTGTCCACTCATCCAGATTTCAAAGCTTCTGTGTGAGGCATTGTTAGGTGCTGGGATATCATGCTGGGCAGAGACAACAAGGGTCCCAGTCCTCATGGAACTCAAAATCTACTCAAAAAGACATAATCAAGTAAAAATATAATTAGAAACTGGTATAATTATAATAAAGGAAAAGAGGAGGTGTTAGAAAGAGCATAAGAGATGGAACTCACTTAGTGAAAGGAAATTGAAGACCTCTCTGAAGAAGGAACATGAGCTGTGATGAGGAGAGTGAGTAGGAGTTGGCAAGGCAAAGAAATGTGGATTTAAACCAGCAGTGCAGAAGACCCTAAGAACAGACCTCAGCTGATATGTGAGGAAGGGAAAGCCAGTGTGGCTGGAAAGAAGCCAGCATGTCTGACAAATGGTGAGTGCAGGGCAGAGTGATATGAGATAAGAAGGGAGAGGCGAGAGACCAAAGCACATAGAAATATCAAGGATTTCAGAGTTTATTTTCATTACAATGAGAATTACAGTTGCCTTTTAAAAAGATCACTAGCTGCAATGTGAAGACTATATTGGAAAAGGACAAAAAAAGAATCCAGGAAATCCACTGGGATTTTCTAACACTAGATCAAGGGAAATGTGATGGTGGTTTGGGACTAGGAGGGTAGCAGTAAGGGTGGGGAGACGTATACTTCTCCAGAGATTTCTTCCAGAGAAGTATACTTCTGCGGAGTTCCAGATATATTGACTCTGCCGGCCTAACACACTGCCTGACAATAATAGGAACTCAGTAATTTGTTGACTCATTGATTCCTCAAGCAGAGCTGTTGCTAGTTTTAAGGCATCCACTAACCTACAGATGCATGACCTCACCCTGAGCAATATAATCGTCTGGTGCACATGAGACATAGGAAGATGTTGGGGAAATTATTATTAAATTAATAAACCATATGGTAAGACTCCATTTATGAAAACCTCTTGATGTGAACATACCTTTGTAAAACAAAATGCCTCTTCCACTCTGACCAGGGAAAATTTTAGAAGCCAGAAAACTTTCTGCTGTGTGACTTTACAAGCTTATGAGAGAAATGTATTATTTAAAATAGCCTGGAGGTATGCTGCTAGAAATACAGTAAAACACTAATGGTGCTGAGAGAAAGTCCTTTCATTAAAGAGGGGGAAAAGGCTGTAGTTAGAGAAACAAGCTACACTCATTATTCTACATTCTTCCTTGTAAAAGCATGGTCTCATTCATTACTTCCTAAAACAGCAAAATATATTTATTATCTATTAGCAACAAATGCAAATGCAGAGTTAATGTATTATAATCTGATAAATTCCAAAGTCAGGACTGCCTTCACTATGTTATTTAATAATTTCCACCTTGTGTCTATAAGACATTTATATTGCTAAAACTATAAAACAAAAACCATTGGGAAAAATCTAAATGGTCATGTGGATATGAGAACAAGAGAATTTATGATTACAGTCAACTGAATTAAAAATCTAATCATTAATTCCATCACCTCTGAAAATGTTTTCCCAACCTTAAACAGGCCAACAGCATTAATTACAGGTAACAAGGAGCAGTCAGGCTTACTTATAACAGTTGCTCTCTTGCTAGGACTAAGTTAAACCTAAGATACTTATCAACTTAGTAATTAAAGCTTTAATTATTATTAAATTATTTATAACAGTATGTTGCTAAGGCTAGTGTCACAAGCTCAAGTGGTTGGAGGCACAAATGAAGCTTAATCTGTTATAGAAAAAGAGTCCTCATCAGTAAAAGGTTCAGCTAAATGTCTTACGCAGCTTTTATCAGAAGGCCACCCATCAGTGCCCCCACCACTGCTTCTGAAGAATTTCAAGGTACAACGGGTAGATGTCAGGAGAACAAGAGGGGCTGAAGTGGACTTCTATCCAAGGAGCTTAACAAGCTTAAAAATATAATTTGCTTTCTTCCATTTGGTAGGAAACCATTTCCCTTACACCAAGGATAAAGCTTTATATGGTACTCTGTACATGCAGAATGTCTTTAGGGTCTTGAAAATGCTTTTATTGCAGATCCAGAAAAAGACACATAAAAGTATTAAATAATATTTTGCTCTTATTACTATGAGAACTATTTTAAAGAATCTTGGTAACCAAGTCAGATGATAATGGTAAATCTTAGAAGTTCACTGAGATTTAAAGTTGAACAAAACAAAGGTACAAATTGTTCCATCTATCCTTTATCACTCAAGAAAATAAGATTGTGTATTATTAGCT
Organism: Anoura caudifer; assembly: GCA_004027475.1. Lineage (NCBI taxonomy): Eukaryota > Metazoa > Chordata > Mammalia > Chiroptera > Phyllostomidae > Anoura > Anoura caudifer. The sequence continues at coordinate 122,547 of PVKU01002924.1, read as the reverse complement.
AAAATTCATATTTTACCAACATCTGCACAAACTGTTAATATTGTAATTCACATAAAGAGAAATGAATAACCTTAAATTTGTTATTCTCATTTTATTAAAGAAGTTCCTCCTTTCTCTTAGTTTGTACCAGTGCAACTAGTACAAAATTACCTGCATTAACAGGAAAAGTCATTTATTCAAGCAGGAAAAATAAAAGCCTAAGCTTAGACCTTGGACAGCTATTAATTACAAAAACAAATAAAAAAATATCATATCTAAATGTAATGTTGTAGTAAAAGTAAACAAATTTTCAGGGTGTGGTAAAAATAGGTTTACAGTTCTGAGTACATGAAACACAGTTTATTCTTGTATTCTTATTTAGCAATTATAGTATTATTTTCTATATGAACAACTGCCTCACCCTGTATTAAATAAACAGTATTCAATTCCATAGGAGTATATTGTACAAATCAAATGTTTTCATTCTCAGAATTATCTCTGATAAAAGATAAAAGACAGCACAACTGAGTAAAAGTTTTCATTGTTGCTAAACAATCTATTCATAAAAAGATCATTTAAAACAAATATATTGCAAGCCATCTATGTAAGCAGAAAGGACCAATAATTCCAACCTAAATTAGACAAGATTAAAATGAGGCATTTCAATCAATTTTTAAAAGTATTTTTATTGATTATACTATTACAGTTTTCCCAATTTTTCCTCCTTTATCCCCCTTTCACCCTGCACCCTCCAACCCTTCAGCATTCCACCTCCCCGCTTAGTTCATTAAGTACATATAAGTTCTCTGAGTCCTCTGTTTCCTATACCACTTTTGACCTCTCCCCATATGCCTACCAATTTTGCTTCTTCTTCCCTGTACCCCCATTCCTCCCTTTCCCCTCCCCACTGAAATTTCTCCATGTGATGTCCATTTCTCTGATTCTGTTCCTGTTCTACTTGTTCACTTAGTTTTTGTTTTCGTTGTTTTTCTTTTCTTTTAGGTTCATTTGTTGATAGTTGTGGGTTTGTTGTCATTTTATTATTCATATTTATGATCTTCTTTTTCTTAGCTAAGTCCCTTTAACATTTCATATAATAAGGGCTTGGTGATGATGAACTCCTTTAACTTGACCTTATCTGGAAAGCACTTTATCTGCCCTGCCATTCTAAATGAAAGCTTTGCTGGATAGAGTAATCTTGGATGTAAGTCCTTGCCTTTCATGACTTCAAATACTTCTTTCCAGCCCCTTCTTGCCTGCAAGGTTTCTTTTGAGAAATCATCTGATAGTCCAATGGGAATTCCCTTGTAGGTAACTGTCTCCTTTTCTATTGCTGCTTTTAGGATTCTCTCTTTATCTTTACTCTTGGGTAACGTAATGATGATGTACCTTAGTGTGTTGCCCTTTGGGTCCAAATTCTTTAGGACTCTCTGGTCTTCCCGGACTTCCTGGAGGTCTCTTTTCTTTACCAGATTGGGGAACTTTTCCTTCATTATTTGTTCAAATAAGTTTTCAATTTCTTGCTGCTGTTCTTCTCCTTCTGGCACCCCTATAATTCGGGTATTGGAATGTTTCAGGATGACCCAGAGGTTTATAAGTCTCTTTTCATTTTATTTTTCTCTATTCCACTATTCTCTATTCTATCCTTCTTCACTCCAGCTTTACAAATTTTTTTCCAAAATCTTCTTTATTTTTTAAAATTTTATTTTAATTGTTGTTCTTGTACAGTTTTCTGTCTTTTACTCCCATCCCAGCCCACCACCCCAGCCCTCCCCACCTCCCTCCCATTTCTACCCCCCTAGTTTTTGTCCATGTGTCCTATATACTTGTTGCTCTAAACCCTTCCCCTTTACCCCTGAAATTCCCTCCCTTCTCCCCTCTGGTCACTGTCAGCCTGTTCTCAATTTCAGTGTTTTTGGATATATTTTGCTTGTTAGTTTGTTTTCTTGATTAGGTTCCTGTTAAAGGTGAGATCATATGGGTATTTGTCTTTTACCGCCTGGCTTGTTTCGCTTAGAATAATGCTCTCCAGTTCCATCCATGCTGTTGCAAAGGGTAGGAGCTCATTCTTTCTTTCTACTGCTTACAATTCCATTATGTAAATGTACCATAGTCTCTTGATCCATTCACTTACTGATGGGCACCTAGGTTGCTTCCAACACTTGGCTATTGTATATTGTGCTGCTATGAATATTGGGGTGCATAGGTTCTTTTGGATTGGTGTTTCAGGGTTCTTAGGATATAATCCTACCAGTGGAATTACTGGGTCAGAAGGTAGATCCATTTTTAGTTTTCTGAGAAAATTCCATACTACTTTCTATAGTGGTTGTACCAGACTGCTATCCCACCAAATGCGCACTAGTGTCCTCTTTTCTCCACAACCTCTCCAACACTTGTTGTTTGTTGCTTTGTTTATGATGGCCACTGTGACTGGTGTGAAGTGGTATCTCACTGTGGTTTTCATCTGCATCTCTCTGATAGATAGGGATATTGAGCATCTTTTCATGTGTCTCTGGATCCGCTGTATGTGCTCCTTGGAGAAGTGTCTGTTCAAGTCCTTTGCCCATTTTTTAATTGGGTTGCTTGTCTTCTTAGAGTGGAGTCCTGTAAGTTCTTTATATATTTTGGAGATTAAACCCTTGTCTGAGGTATCATTGGCAAATATGTTTTCCCATACAGTTGATTCTCTTTTTATTTTAATCCTGTTTTCTTTTGCTGTGCAGAAGCTTTTTATTTTGATGAGATCCCTCCCATTTGATTATTCTTTCCTTTATGTCCATTGCTTTAGGGGACATAACACTAAAAATGTTGCTCTGTGAAATATCTGAGATTTTCTTGCCTATGTTCTCCTCTAGGACTTTAATGGTGTCATGGCTTATATTGAAATCTTTTATCCACCTTGAATTTATTTTTGTGTATGGTATAAGTTGGTGCTCGTGTTTCATTTTTTTGCACATTGTCCAGTTCTCCCAAAACCACTTGTTGAAGAGGCTATTTTTACTCCATTTTATGTTTCTGCCTCCTTTGTCGAATATTTACTGACCGTAGAGACTTGGGTTTATTTCTGGGCTCTCTGCTCTGTTTCACTGGGCCATGTGCCTGTTTTTATGCCAGTACCAGGCTGTTTTGATCACAGTGGCCTTGTAATACAGTTTGGTATCAGGTACTGAGATCCCTCCTACTTTTTTCTTCTTTCTCAAAATTACAGCAGCTATACAGGGTCATTTATGACCCTTTGGTACTTTAATAGGTATTGATTGAGTTTGTAAATTGCTTTGGGTAGTATGGACATTTTGATGATGTTAATTGTTCTGATCCATGAACACGGTATATGTTTCCATTTGTTTGTGTCTTCCTTGATTTCTTTCTTCACTGTTGTGTAGTTTCTGAGTATAGGTCTTTTACCTCCTTGTTTAGGTTTATTCCTAGGTATTTTACTTTTCTTTTTGCTATATTGAATGGGATTTTTTTCTTGATTTCTGCTTCTGCTCTTTCATTGTTGGCATACAAAAATGCCTTTGATTTCTGGATATTGACTTTGTATCTGGCTCTTTGGCCACATTCATTTATTAGGTCAAGCAGTTTTTTTTGCCAAGTCTATAGGATTTTCTACGTACACTATCATGTCATCTACAAACAATGATAGTTTTGTTTCCTTCTTTCCAATTTGGATGCCTTTTATTTCTTTTTCTTGTCTAATTGCTGTGGCTAAGACTTCCAATACAATAATTGAATATAAGTGGTGAAAGTGGACAACCTTGTTTTGTTCCTGATCTTAGTGGGAAAGATTTTAGTTTTTGCCCATTGAGTATGATGTTGGCTGTAGGTTTCTCATATATGGCCTTTATTATGTTGAGGAATGCTCCCTGTATTCCCACTGTGCTGAGTGTTTTTATCATAAATGGGTGTTGTACCTTATTAGATGCTTTTTTTGCATCTATTGATATGATGTGATTTTTATCTTTGCTTTTGTTTATATGTTATATTATTTACTGATTTGCGAATATTGAACCATCCTTGCATTCCTGGGATGAATCCCACTTGGTCATGGTGTATGATCTTTTTAATGTATTGTTGGATGCAGTTTGCCAATATTTTCTTGAGGATTTTGTCATCTATGGTCATCAGCCATATCGGCCTGAAGTTTTCTTTCTTTGTTGTGCCTTTATCTGGTTTTGGGATTAGGATGATGCTGGCTTCATAAAAAGAGTTTGGGAGTCTTCCATCATTTTGGATTTTTTGGAATAGTCTGTGAAGAATAGGGGTTAGCTCTTCCTTAAATGCTTTGTAGAATTCTCCTGTGAAACCATCTGGTCCAGGGCTTTTGTGCATTGGGAGTTTTTTTACTACTGCTTCAATTTCATCTACTGTTATTGGTCTGTTCAGGCTTTCTGCTTCTTCTTCATTGAGTTTTGGAAGATTATATTTTTTTAGGAACTCGCCCATTTCACTATTTAGGCTTTTTAATTTCTTGGCATAATCTTCTTAACAGTAATTTCTTACAATCCTTTGTATTTCTGTGGTATCAGTTGTAATCTCTCCTCTTTTCATTTCTGATTGTGTTTATTTGGGTCCTCTCTCTTTTTTTCTTGATGAGCCTGCTTAAAGACTTGTTGATTTTGTTTATCTTTTCAAAGAACCAGCTCCTGGATTCATTGATCCTTAGAATTGTGCTTTTAAGTCTCAATGTCATTTAATTCTACTCTGATCTTGGTTATTCCCTTCCTTCTACTTCCTCTGGGCTGTCTTTGTTGTTGTTCCTCAAGTTGTTGTAGGTGTAGGGTTAAGCTGTTTGTTTGAAATGTTTCTATTCTTCTTTAGGTAGGCCTGTATCACTCTGAACTTAGCTCTCAGGACTGCCTTCGCTGAGTCACGTAAGTTTTGAGTTGTTGTGAATTCATTTTTGTTTGTTTCCAGAAACTTTTTGATTTCTTCCCTAATTTCATTCTTGACCCATTCATTGTGTAATAGCATGGTATTCAATCTCCATGATTTTGAGTGCTTTGGGTTTTTCCCCTTGGGGTTGGTTTCTAGTTTCAGTCCCTTGTGGTTGGAGAAAATGCTTGGTATGATTTCAATTTCCTTGAATTTGCTGAGGTTTGTTTTGTGTCCTATCATGTGGTCTATCTTTGAAAATATTCCATGTCCGTTTGAAAATAATGTGTATTTAGTTTCTTTGGGATGAAGGGCTCTATATATATCAGTGAAGTCCATTTCATCTAGAGTGTTGTTCAATGCCACAACATCTTTGTTGATTTTTTTTTTTTTTATGGAAGATCAGTCCATTTTTGACAGTGGGGTGTTAAAATCCCCTACTATAATTGTGTTGCTGTCAATATCTTTCTTGAAGTCCTCTAAGATTTTCTTTATATATTTAGGTGCTCCTGTGTTGGGTGCATATATATTTACAATGTTTATGTCTTCTTGGTGGATTCTTCCCTTGAGTATTATGAAGTGACCTTCTGGGTCTCTCTTTATGGCCCTTCTTTTGATGTCTATTTTGTCTGATATGAGTATTGCTACTGTGGCTTTTTTTCCTGTCCATTTGCTTGGAAAATTTGTTTCCAGCCCTTCACTTTCAGTCTGTGTAGGTCTTCCATCCTGAGGTGGGTCTCTTGTAGGCAGCATATGTGTGGGTCATGCTTTCTTATCCATTCAGCTATTCTGTGTCTTTTGATTGTTATGTTTAAGGTTATTATTGATAGGTACTTATTCATTGCCATTTTCATACCTGTGTTCCTCTCTCTCTCTCTCTCTCTCTCTCTTCCTTCCTTTCCTTAAAGCAGTCCCTTTAGCATCTCTTGCAGAACTGGTTTGGTAGAGGTGTATTCTTTTAGTCTTCTTTTGTCTGGGAAGCTCCTTATTTGGCCTTCTAACTTGATTGAAAGCCTGGCTGGGTAAAGTAGTCTTGGTTGCAGGCCTTTGGTTCTCATTACTTGGAATATTTCTTGCCATTCTCTTCTGGCTTGGAGCATTGCCATTGAGAAGTCAGCTGCTAACCTTATTGGGGCTCCCTTGTATGTTACTTCCTGTTTCTCCCTTGATGCCTTTAAGATTCTCTCTTTGTCTTGGAATTTTGTCATTTTAATTATGATGTGTCTTGAAGTGGGCCTCTTTGGGTTCCTCTTGATTGGGACTCTCTGTGTTTCCTGGATTTGTGTGACTTTTTCTGTCATCAAATTAGGGAAGTTTTCCATCATGACTTTTTCAAACAGGTTTTCTATCCCTTGCTCTTCTTCTCCTTCTGGTATCCCTATTATATGGATATTATTATGTTTCATATTGTCTTGCATTTCTCTTAATCCCTCTTCATTCTTTCTGAGCCTCTTTTTCTTTTCTTGTTCTTTCTGGGTGTTTTTTTCTACTTTGTCCTCCAGTTAGCTGTGTTCTTCAGTTCAGAAATTGTGTTCTTCATTTCCTCTTGGCCCTTGTTGATAGTTTCTATTTCCTTTTTCATGTTGATATAGTTTGTAGTGAGTTCATTGTAGTTTCCCTGTAGTTTCTTGTAGTTCATTGGGAGCTCATTGAGCTTCCTGATAACCATTGCTTTGAACTCAATATCTGATAGTTGAGTTGTCTCTGTTTCACTTAGCATTGTTTCTGAGGCTTTCTCCTTTCCTTTCATTTGGGGATTGTTTCTTTGTCTTCCCATTGTTTGTGAGACTCTTCTTGTCAGCCTCAGCTTCTTAAATTGATCTGTTCTGGCTCTCTGAGTTTATGGTGTGATATGAACTTCTGTGGTAGAATACCTGTCAGATTCAGTGGTTCAGTCTCCTTCAGGTATCCTGGTGTTTACAGCTTCTACTCTCTCAGCTGTCGGAATGTCCCCTCTTTGGGTCCATCTCTGTTGTTTTCACAGTTCCAGGTTTTTTTGTCTCATTGATTGGAGGAGATAGCAAAGCAAGTCCAATTCTGCAATACGGATGTTGGGAAGAGTAGGTTGGATCTCTAAGTCAGGAGTCCTCAGCTGAAACTTCTCTGTATCTTTATTTTTTTGAATTCTAATTTCTTCATTCTGTTCCGGTTGGATGTTTATTTTACCCTTTTCTTCCAAATTGTTGCTTTGAGTCCTGGTTTCTTTCCTGTCACTTTTGGTGCCCTGGATATATTCTTTATTTCATTTTGGGTATCTTTCATTTGTTATTTCATTTTTTGACCAAGCTCAATCAGTTGTGCGAACATTTTCATTACCAGGGCTTCAAATTCTCCATCAGATAGGCTGACTATCTGCTCATCGCTTAGCTCTCTTTCTGAAGTTTTGCTGTGTTCTTTCATTTGGGCCATATTTCTTTTCCTTGGCACATCAGTCTGGTTGTTCTGGTTGACTATTTAATTTCTTGTTGTCAGAGTTCCATGCAGTTTGATTTTCTGGCACTTCTGGTTGTTTATTGATTTTAGATTGGTTGTTATCCTCCTTTTGGTTGATTGAGGAGGTGAAGGATTTCTACCTACACCTCCATCTTGGGCAGAATCTCAATCAATTTTAAATAAAACACAGTGTTCAATAGCAGGTAGCACAAAACATAGCATTATTTCTCATTTGAATCAAAATCTCAAACTTTTGGATTATTTATTTCTTCAAGTTATAGGTTGTTTACTGCCAAATTCATAATCCTCTGATATTTTTAAAAACAGATGAAATTTGCTTCCTTCCTCTAGGGAACTGCCAGACTAGTGATATCTAAGAAGTATGACTCAATTAGTTTAATTACTTCATGTCAACTTGATAAGTCACTGCTTTTTAATGCAAAAACTGCCACTTGTAATTAATGACTATTTGTATTGTTTGATCAAATGTCTAATACATATAAAACATTGAAAGAAATTCTGTATATCTTACAGCAATTCAGTAGAGAAGTCTTGTCCCAGGGGTATGTAAATCTGAAGTACAAGAAACCTCTGGATCAGTCCAACTAGAATGAGAAGGGGAAAATATACATTTATATGTCTAAATATTTATATGTGCATATAGACAAACATAATCAAAGGTTATCAACAAGTTCAAGCATTTAGCATTTCAGTAATACATAGAACTGAAATATCACTACCCCTGAGCTACAATCTCATTAGGAAAGCAAAAAATTGATGAAAGTCAAATCAAACTCTAACAACAAATGTTGCCTTTTAAAGTCCCATCTGTGGGCTTGGTGAAATTTTCATGAAAATTAAATTTTTTTTTATTTACTACTTTTAATAGGTTGCAAGAGAATGTACATAGAGACATATAAAACTGAACCATAGATTCCCATCAAGGCAGCCATAAAAGCATTTGGCAATCATTTTTACTCACTGACAGTTTTAACTGTACTAAACAACTTAATAAAATATAATAGATCAAGAAAAACAATTCTAACAACTACAGCTGAAGGTCTGATGAGCCATATTTAGTGTATGTGGTTTTAAATATGGTATCCACATTGAAATGGATGGAGAAACATAATTAATCAAATGCTCACAAATTAAGAACTGATAACTTTTATTCTCCATCACCAGCTTTACCTTGATTAAAAATGTTTGGAGAAAAACCAATCTCTTGGCATTTTTGATAGGTGAAGTCTTCAACTGCTTCAAAAATCAATTAATTTAATATTACCCCTGTAGATTCATATACTTAATTCTTTTCCTCTTATGTTTTGAACTTTTGCTTAATCTGTCAATTATGATGCTCTCAATGGATTAGGAACTTTTTATTCAGAATTAGTAGGCTTAACAAATTTAAGTATTTTAAAGTAATAATACATGTTTAAATAGTCTATGTTCCTTTGGTAAAATGTTTAGCAACATTCCTGAACAACTTAAATAGTTCCTGTATTGTACAAGGAACTTAATATCTAAACAATAAACATATTTGATCAAATATGCTTAATATTTCTAAATCAAATATACAAGGATAACTTTTGCTTAAAATACTAAGCTTAGAGCCATCCATAGAGTAAGCAATGTAATAAAAACAGAGCATAACAGGTTCTGACCTTAGAACATTCTCTAAGAATCAGATTGTACCATATTTATGGAAAAAGCCAGTGGAACAACCAGGGTCCTGGACTGCAAAACCAAAATTAGATATCAAAATGAGGCCAACCTAAATAAACCATCATTAATCAATCTCTCTTGCATCTTCCATTGATTGGCTCTATGGTATTTTTCCACTGCACAATGGCCTCTGTAAATAGAGCTGAGAGAGCACCAGGATAAATGCAATGCAGTCTTTACAAAAGGTCCCTAATTTAGGTGCTAAATCTCACTGAATCAGCACTGTTCTCTTCAAATACAAAGAGCTACACATACTGGGCATTTTTGTATGAACATTTTTAGATATGAAAGACACTTGCCCTCAAAAAAGGAACTTTTGTAATTCTATTTTCTCACATATAGAAGCCCTAGTTTCCATAAGGCTTCACTTCGAAGATTAAAAGAAGTATGACAATACTATATGGTGACAATCTGACAAAGAAAAAAGCACTTTAAAAGTACTTTAATAACATCTGGCATGCACTGATCCTGTGCGTCAGAAAAGCTAAGTAAACTCTACAGTAATATTTTTTCCAGTGGCTTAGTAAATTCAAATGGACTCTCCATGTCTACATTCTATTTAAAATCACTTTAATGATGAATGTGGAACTACTGTTAGTCAAAAAAATGCCATTAAGTACATAAAATTCATAAAAATTTAGTCTTTTTACTGCAATATTCAGATTTCTGCAGTTTTGCAATGTTCTCTTCCTGAGACAAACTACCTCTATTTTTAAGGGATCAGGTAATTTTTTTCTGAATATTTTAAAAACACATTTAACTGGTAAAATACCACTAAATGTTTAAACAGTGGTTTTACAGTTGTTTCATTATAGAAAACGACAGCTGTACCCCTCATATACATTTTACAGGTGTTACACTGTCCAGAGAGTGCCCTGACAGAGCATGACTGAAACTATTTACTGGTTCCCGTCACCGCGCTGGTACAAATAGCGCACTAACCCACACCTCCCGCTTCAATACAGACAACAGGAGACGTTATGCCTTCATTATGGGATATTCCACATCCCTTGAGCGTGTTAGAAAACCTGTCTGAGCCCTTTTATTTTTCATGCATAAACTAGGTCAATAATTTAGACTAACAAGTCATAGGACTACTTATATAAATTAAATAGATTATTCAGTAAAGATTTATTAGGCACCTACTATGTTCAAGATTCAGTGTTGAAGTTTTTGTAGTGACTAAGACAGACAGTCTCTGCCCTTTTAGAATTTATAGGTCAGTTCCATGAAGAATGTCAGTGGACTTTGAGACCATGTAATCCTGGGTCCTTACAGGGAAAAGTATGATGAGTGAAGGTTTTCTTGAAGAAATAACATTGGAATTCAGCTGTGAAGAATAAGCAGGGGTGACTGAGCAAAAGAGATGAGGGTAGGAGAGAAGAACAAATTTTATAGGAAGAGGGAATACTTCATCGTACAATGAAAAAGGCCATAATAGAGTAGGTGAACTTAAAAGGCCTAAAGGGCAGAGAGGACAGACAGAAGGGGGAAAGCAGCAGGAGAGAAGTCTGGCAAATAGCTAGACACTCAATCATTTGGGGCCTCCAAGGCCAAGTGAAGGATATAGGTCACCCTAAAATCAATGGGAAGCCACTCATATGTTCATTAATTTATTCAACAAAGAGTTAGTGGATGTTTACTATGTGCCAGGCACTGTTTTCGCTGAACAAAATAGACTATGTTTCTGTGCTGGTGGCAGTTACTTTCCAGTAATGGTGAGAAAAACAATTAAATAAATGGCATGTTAAATGGTGATAAGAGCCACTGGAAAAGGGGTCAAAAGCGTGGGAAGGATCTAAAGCCCAGGTCAGGAATAAGGCCTGAAGAAGGGGAGCACGTGAACTATATAGCTATTTGGGAAAAGGAAGCTCTAGGCAGAGATGCTAAGCTGACAACCTACCAGGCTATGTTTGAGAACAATGAGGCAAACTGTATGGTTGCAGCAGAGTGAACAAGGGAAAGAGTAATAGGAGATGAAGTCAGAGAGTTAAGAGGGCACTAATACTGCAGGGTCCGACAGATCTTTGGTCTTTACTGAGAGAGATGGGACATTTTTTGGCAGAGGAGTTCCTTACAAGTATTGCTCTAGTTGCTAAATGCACAATGGGGGAAAGTCAGAAACAGGGAGGCCAATTAGAAGACTACTGCAGTATTCCAAGCATGAGATACTGGTGGCTTGAACCTGGGTGGTAGCATTGGAGGTGGCAAGAAGTAGTAGTCAGAGAATGAATCTAACTTAAACACAAGCAACAAGATCTTCCTGATGGACTGAATGAAGAGAAGAAAAATCAGGCTGATATTATATAAGAGTTTTTGGTTTGAGTAATTGAAAGGACAAGTTGCTAACAACTGAGATGGGGCTATCTGCTGGAGGATGTGGAGAAATTTCTAGGGTAAAACTGTCTAAGTAGAAATGTCAAGCAAGCAACTAAAAATACAAGTCTTGAGTTTGAGAGAAGTATGAGCTGGAAATATAAGCTGGAGTAAGACAGAGATGGCATAAACAGGGAGTAAAAGTACTGAGAGGGTCAAGGACTAGATCCAGGCACACTGCAACATTAAATCGGGTTAGGGAGAAGAGGAAGAACTATGAAAGGAAACTAGAAGGAAGACCTGTGAATCAGAAAGAAAACTAGGAGTGGGCATCCTGGAGAATGAGTAAAGAAAACAGATCAAGGAGGACAGGGTCAACCTGGTCAAATGCTGCTGTCATGTCAAACAAGATGAAGGCTGCGAACTGGCCATGGATTCTGGAATACAGAGAACACTAGTGACTCTGATAAGAGCACTGTCAGTAGATTGGTAAGGTCAAAGCCACTGAAGAGGTTTAAACAGAGGAAGTTATAATGAGATTTATTTTAAAAAGAATAGCAAATTGGGGGCAGGGGGAAGTTGGAGGGAAACCTCATAAAGATAAGCAACTGAAACTTAGATTAATACCGGGCTTTTTAGGGATGCTGATACCAGCGGGCTCAAATGCCACCAGCAGAGCAAAACTGGTTTCAAAGATAAGCCTCAAACAGAAAGTCCTGGAACAGACCATTCAAATGATAGATGTTTATGTGTGTCAGAGATGCTTCAACTCGATATAACATTTCAGGGTGTAGAGCAGCATGAATTTATTTATTTATCTGGTTAATGATTTCCTCAAGTCTCATTACCAAGGCCAGCTGGTTACATTTAGAAATTATAACCTATTTTTGTTATAGTTTCTTTATATGACAAATTTAACAAACTTATTAAACAGCAACTGTATATGATATCCTTAAGGTAGGGGTATAAAATAGATGATGCAAGATTCCTACACAAAAAAATGCACAATCTGATAATTAATATCACTCTATGTGATAAGATGTTAAGGAAAAAAAACTGACATATTTAGAGATGCTCAAATGTAATTCAGAAATACTACTATTTAAAGTAAAAAGTTAAACATACTTAATTTCATTATTAAACTTTCTTCAGAAGCACCTAATAGGAAACAAAAAGGGGTACCTAATGTCGAATTTGCATAAAGTGTGTGTTTACTCTCAAAATAGAAATACATAATGGTAACTGAACTAGATTTAGAAATGCTAATTGAAAGCCAATTCTCTATTCAAGGCATAGCATTTAAATTTAATCATAACAATTTCACACAGGTCATTTTATACAAGCAAAACCAACTATAAAGCTGTTATCAAAATTACAAATAATAAATATTAAAAGCATTAGTACAAAAATTACACATAATCTTAAAGACTGTATAAACTGTTTCATTTGTTACAACATTGCACATGCTACAGAAGAGTCAGATTAATTTTTAGTTACAGAGTATTGTACAAGAAAAAGAGTCTTCTGTTTCTTCCAATTAAAATGATCATCTTCCCATTTAAAAAGCAATTATAACACACTGAAAAATATTTTTCCTAAAAAAATTTTAGATATAAGTTGGAAAAGGGAGCTTGTCTTTAGACACTGAGCGTTTGGTAGAAGAGACATATTTTTCAGAGCAAACCGAGAAATGTCACTAGAAGTGATTTGACTTTGCCAATACCATGATCATGTTCGTAGATGCTGAGGGCATCACACAGAAGTATAGGCCAACAATAAGAAAAAAAACAAGAGAACACTGGCTTGGATTAAGTCATGTTGCTACAAATCAAATGTATTTATCTCAAAAATCAATATCCTTTAAGAAGATGGAATGTGTCTCCTGTAAAAAGAATAATCTACAATTAAAAAATGTTTCCCTGGATTATCTTAGTTCATCTCATTACATGCATAAATTTTTGTGAAAATAAAAAAAAAACAACAAATCTGTTATTTTTAAGAAAGCAGGAACTATGAGAAAATCATGATTTTTCATTGTAGTAAATTAGTAAGATTAATAATGATTATTTTTTCTGAGTTCTGTTTCTTATTTTATTTTAGAAATAAACACTGACAAACCATTTTAAAATTAATCACCTCCCATCTATAACTTCTATGGCTTGGTTTATGTCTCAGAAATCTAAAACATGCATGTAGTAGCTTGAAATGGTAAATAAAACATAGATTCTATAAATGGTTAGAAATCGATTAAAGTGAGAAAATCAGATACCAAGAACTGTCTTTTCATAGTACCTGGCACACAACAGTATTCAATAAGTGTTCTTAACCAATGAAGGAAGGAATAAATAAATGATGAGTGTAAAAAATAACTGACTATTTATTAAAAAATTAAAAAAAATTACTGACTACTTATATTTGCTAACTCACCTAAAACCTATAGTCAAAACATAAAACAAAGGTTGATAAAAATCTGATTAATCATTTTGAAAAATAATTTTTTTTAAATCACATTAGTTTACTCAAAGCCTAATTCGGTGGCAGAGCCTCAAATTTTAATCCCAGTTCTGCCAATAACTGGGCTTTTGTTCCTAAACTTAGGTGATCTCAGGGTTTCTTCTGCTTTAAAATGATGACCCTAATTTCCAAAGTAAATAAGAATTAAAATCCACTCTTGGGGCTTTTTTTAAAACACATATTAATATTTACCCCTGTCCGATATTAATATTTGAAAAGGTATATAAGTTTGTATGTCACTTAATATTATATTTTACATATTTTTTCTCACAAATTAATTCCCTATAATTTAGGAACTCCTGAGTTTATTTCAAAACTTAGCCTTAACTACCTGATTTCTTGACAAGGAACCAACCTCAGTGTGCTCATCTATAGAAGAGCTATTGTGAGGATTAAGAGTTAAATGTGAAATGCTTAGAAAGTCATAGGCATGTAGTAAGTGCTCAATAAACCCATTACTATTATAATTAATGACTATTAAATAACATCTAAGTCTTCTTTAAAATACTGCTAGATTTCCAGTAAACAGTGAAGCAGACTATATTTTTTTAAAGCAAGACATAATGTTACTTTCTAAATTAAGAAAAAATTCCTATAATTTCATGTCAAAAGGTGCCAGTGAAAGTCAAACTAATGCCTCTGTATGAGACTTAAAAATATAATGTTAGGCATCAAATGTTAACTTTCAATATTAAAAATCTTACTTACGGATCTGTTTATTCTCCTTTGGTAACTGAATTTTGTTTGTTTGGCTGCTGCCTTCCAGGACAAACACAAAACTTTTAACTTCTTTATCAAATTCCTACAGAACAAAAATGAAAACAATGGTAACTAAAGTGTATTTTATTTGGCTTCTATTATAAAATTGGAGCTGAAAACTAACAGGAAACAAGTTCCAGATTCAAATGCCTTAAAAGTAGACTTAGGCTTTGATACGTTTACTCTGACACTTGCTGGGAACTGGCATACAGAAGCCACACTAAGCCACCTGGCAAATCCTCTATTATATCAAGGCACTCTACTTCCAAATAACAAAAAAAGTTCTCCAAGTTTAGGGATTCTCAAGTTACTAATTTTGAGTTTCCAGAGTTCACTTACCCTTCCTCTCCTTTGATCTGTGTATTTCTGTAGAATAGCACAGGCTGAACATCATGACCTGTTACAGTATAATAAATCATCTAACATATGTTGTATCCAATCTGAAAGTTCCTTAATTTCTGGCAATGGCTCAGAACAAAATTTATCACTGCCTATTTCTTTACTAGTGCTGTAACTTGAAATTCTATATTATTTACTTAAAGCCAGTACAAATTAAAGTGTTACAATTAAGGTGACGTAAAACACTAAGGTCAGAGAAACAGAAAAAAACAAAACAAAAGAAACCAGGATAAAACTTCTTAACATCAGAGTCCAATTTCCATGAGTCAAAGTGGTAATATAAAAGGTTACTTTTTTATGGACCAAATTTCTAATCTTTAAGTATAAAAACTCCCTTTTCACATTAAAATATTTCACAGTTTCTCCCACTCTCTTGTTTTGTGCATGTTAAGAAGAAATGCATTGAAACTAATGGCTGCTAAAAATTAAGTAACACTTTAATAAATTTATTATACCTATCACAATAGTATCTCTTATGTATTTGAAATGATTATACATGCATAAAGTATATTATTTATTCCATCTACATGCAAGTTGGGCATATACTTAAAACCTTTTAAGTTTACCAAAATCTTCAACCAGTCCATAAGCCCCTGCATAGTCTGGTCCCTGCCCAGTTTTTCTTTTTCTTTTTTTTAATGTATTTTGTTGATTATGCTATTAGAGTTGTCCCATTTTTCTCCTGCTTATTCCCCTCCACCCTACATACCCGCATTTCTTCCCTCAGTTCATGTCCATGGATCATACACATAAGTTCTTTGGCTTCTCTATTTCCTATACTATTTTTAACCTCCTCCTATATATTTTGGCCTACTATTTATGCTTTTTATTCCCTGTACCTTTTCCCCATTCTCCCCCTCCTCCTCCCCACTGATAACCCTCCATGTGTTCTCCATTTCTGTGATTCTGTTCCTGTTCTAGCTGTTTGCATAGTTTATTTTTATTTTTTAGGTTCAGTTGTTGATAGTTGTGAGTTTATTGTCATTTTACTGTTCCTAGTTTTGACTTTTTTCTTAGACAAGTCCCTTTAACATTTCATATAATAATGTCTTGGTGATGATGAATTCCTTTAACTTTACTTTATCTAGGAAGTACTTTATCTGCCCTTCCATTCTAAATGATAGCTTTGCTGGACAGAGCAATCTTGGATGCAGGTCCTTGACTTTCATGATTTGGAATACTTCTTTCCAGCCCCTTCTTGCTTGTAAGGTTTCTTTTGAAAAAATTAGCTAATAGTCTTATGGGAACTCCTTTGTAGGTAGCTGTCTCCTTTTCTTTTGCTGCTTTTAAGATTCTCTCTTTAATATTGGCTAATGGAATTATGATGTATCTTGGTGTGTGCTTCCTTGGGTCCAATGTCTTTGGGACTCAGCTTCCTGGACTTTCTGGAAGTCTATTTCCTTTGCCAGATTGGGGAAATTCTACTTCATTATGTTTTCAAATAAGTTTTTGACTTCTGCTCTACCTTTTCTCCTTCTGGCACATTTAAAGATGTCCTGGAGGTTCCTAAGCTTCTCCTCACTTTTTTGAATTCTTGTTTCTTCATTCTGTTCTGGATGAATGTTTTCTTTCTTCCTTGTGGTTCAAACTGTTGATTTGAGTCCTGGTTGCCTTCCCATCACTGTTGGGTCCCTTCATTTCTCTTCATTTCACTTTGCACAGCCTTCATTTTTTCCTCCATTTTGTGACCATACTGAACCATTTCTGGGAGTATCCTGATTACCAGTATTTTGAACTGTGCATCTGATAGGCTGGCAATCTCTTCATAGCTTAGCTCTGTTTTTGGAGCTTCAATCTGTTCATTAGGGCCCCTGCCCAGTTTTTCAAACCCCATCTCTTACCTTGCACTCTCTCCTATGTCTGCATCCTAGCATTAAAAATTCTAAGCTCTCTGCTGACACAAGGACTTTGTACATGCTTTTCCCTTTTCCTGAAATGCTTTGCTCTCCACGAGCCCCACACAGTGTCTAGTTAGCTCTTAAGAGATCCAATGTCATTCCCTTGGGAAGCATTTCCTAATTTCCTTGCTGTATACCCTTTATAGCATCATTTATCTCTCATTCATTGTAAAAGCTGTATAACTGTGAGCAAGTCGTTTACCCTCTCCATGCCTCAGTTTTATGGCCTATAAAAGGGGCATAAAGGTACTTACCTTTGTAAAGATTACCAGGCTATTGTACAGATTACATAGCATATGTAACATACTTGATGCTGTGCTTGGCCAGCAGTAACCACTCAATTAGTAGTAGTTTTAGTTATGCATAGAACAGAGTCCCTAAAAAGGCATTTTTTTCTGGAGTGTACAGGAGAGAATAGAAAGAGATGATAGGGATGGACACAGGTTTTTAGATCTGATAGCAGAACACTGAGGTAGTTTCTGCCCGATGGCGCTGGTTTGCCCCATGAAATGGGGTGTGAGGTTTTCTGGTGAGTGAGTGAATACCTGTCTGGGTATGGATTGGGGATGAGGATAGGGAGTTGTTGGTTGAAAATCTGAAGATAATTGAGAAAGAATTATTTTAGAGACCTCTCTGGGCTGTTTGGGTTGAATTGATAGCATCATCAATCTGAATGGCTATAGACATTTTCTCCAAAGGTACTGAGAAACCCAGGTGCAGATAGATAACTCAGGATTCAGAAAGGGTTGGTGATTGCACAGTGAGGACGATGAAAGGACAAGGAGCAAAGGCATTCAAGGTCTTGACCAGGCAGCGATTGAAATCACGGACTGTGGATTCTGGCTGGAGAGAAAAGGAAGTGAGGACAGAGAAAATACACAAATAAAACCAAATTCAGGGGAAAGTAAATTGGCCAATGGCCTAAGCATCTGAATTATAGGTTGAAGAACAAACATAGTGGGAGTAACTGGGCAAACAACTCAAGAATTGAAGATTGGGGTCAAAGAGGGATGTCTTGATGTCTCAGTAATTTCAGAGGCCCTGGAGTTTGTGGTGATAAGGTACAGGATGTGACAGTGGGAATGGGTGCTAAAGTAGAGTGGAAGAAGTCATTAGAAATGAAGAAATAAAGAAACTAAGAAGCTAAGGGCTTGAAGAGATTTTCCTCACAGATACTGAGATCACCTAAAACAAAAGCAGGACTTGGTGTACAGAGAAGGGCTGTGAGCTGGTGCCTAGGTCTTAAACAACCGAGGACTGCTATCTGGGAGAACTGCAGCCAACCATGTCATGAAAGGATTTTGGAGTCAACGAACAGGAAAAACTGTGTGAAAACTGATCAAACCCCTTTTGTTATAACCATCACTCATTTCTTCCCAGGTTTTAGGTGGCTCTAATTCCTCACACTTACTTTCCAAATCACAGATGGACTGCCAAGAATCTTCCATTTTGCTCCAGGATTTTTCCCCTGAGCACTAAAGATTTCAACAAATGCACCCCCCTGAAAAATAAAAGTGAAATATTTAAATTAAAGTGGAAGACAGTGTTAAGGAGAAGATACAACCCACCACATAGTCTACAACCACTGTTCAGGCAGGCTTCTGTCAGGTAAGTAGATCTGGGAGAAAACACAATCCCTGTTATTATTCTTACTTTATACCTTAATGGTAACTAGCCATAGCAGATCTAATTCGATTCACCCTGGATTAATGGTTTAAGTAATTTCTTTTAAAGCATGATACACATTAATACACTGTGCCATACAAACCTACACTCTCTCAGTGTGAGGGTCATTTATTTGACATGTATAGATCATGCTTACAAAACATCCTATTCAACCCAGACTAATAAATTCTGATAATAATCCTTTGTTTCAAGATTTTTAGTCATACTGGCCTGAGCTCCAATGCCAGCTTTGCCATTTATTAACTACCTGACCTTGAATTCTTAATTCTTTATTTGTAAAATGAATAGTAAACATAAACCATCAAGCACAATACCTTACACGTAGCAAAAGTTTAATAGTGCCAGCAGTAATTATTCAATAAAGGGCAAATTAATAACACATTTTGCTATGTATAATGCACTCCCACATTTTCGGCCCAAATTTCCAGGAAAAAAATCTTTTAATTTAATTTAATTTAATTATTTATTTGCTTATACTTAGATATTTGTGTTTTTTTGTATAATAAAGGAATTTTAGCATTTATTTTTTAACATATTATGGTACAAGAACTTTTATGAAACAAATAATTACAAAACACAGGAACAGATACAACGTATTTCAGATACCACCCATGTATAATGTACATCCTTATTTTTCCCTCAAAAATTTGGGGGAAAAGTGAGCATTATACACAGCAAAATATGGTAGTTTAGTCTGGTCAATAAAAAAGTTTGGGAGTAAATGACGGAAAGAATGACTCTTATTTTGAGCATTCCTAAGAATTTTTTTTAGACAGGGAGGAGCAAAAATAGCTTTATAGTTTTTCATATGGAAATAGACTAATTATTAAACAATCATACAAGAATAAACTGTTTCACATACTCACAACTGTAAACCTACTTTTGTCCCACCCTGTATACTTAATAAATATTAATTTGGAAATCTATAAAATCTGTATAAGAAAAATAGAGAATCTTATTTATAGATATGCTACATGGTCTCTACTATAAACCTGAGAAAAACATGGAGAGAAATGCTTATGCAAAAACACTAAACACATTACTAAATTTCCATCACCTTTCATGGTAAAGGAGAGAAATTAAACAAGATGATTATCTTTGAGGAAGAATTTATTGCAAGAAAGTGAAAATCTGAAATAAAGACTAAATATGGTTTTCTTTAATGGCCAGTTTGAATTGTAGGCAGCACATGAGCAAATCTGTCTGATTTTTGTAAAGAATGTCCAGCTTTTAATTTTTCTCAATAACATAAAGCTATTTTTGCTTCTGAGTTTTAAGACATAATCACTTAAGACATTTAATTTCTTTTTCCTTAGGCAGTATGATGCTTTTCTATACAACAGTATAGTTTACCTATATGAAGTGAGAAAAACTCTCTAAAATCTGTTTAACAATTGGAATGGAAGAAAGAACTGCAAAATACCATCAGGACACTAACTAGAAAGGCAGGTAGTGTTTGATGAAAAGGTAGAAGGGACAAAGCGTTGCAGACCAGTGGAGGACTGTTCTGGCACAGGGACAAAGTTGTTCATTCTAACAGTAGGACTAGGGTGGGAAATGTTGTAAATTGAGAGTGTAACCTCAGGCAGAGGTGGGGAGGGGAGAGTAGGAGACTAGGACAAAGGAAAAGCAGGAAGGGAGATACCAGTGAAGTGAGAAAAGCAGGTCAGGCATTGAGACACTCTAGGATACTCAAGATGACTAAGGATGACCCAGAATCAATTTCTTCCCTATCTTTGGACCACCTGAATTAGCATGAACTCGAGAGTAATTGCTACAAAGGTCAATTAACTAGCTCCATCTACAGGGACTTTGATTCACTAGATCTGGGATGAAGGTCCGAAAATATGCATTTTGACAAGTATCCTAAGTGATCCTAATATACCCCCAGTGTTTGAGAATCATTGACCCCAGGTTTGGAGAAAATAGCATATAGCTGAAGTGCTTGTTTTCTTTCTAGGTTTAACCCATTCAATGCAATCACTTATTCACTCTTTTCTAAATAGCTTCTGCTATACCGGTGTGCATCAATAGTGAGTACGCAAGGCGCGTGTTAAAACTCAAGCCCTGTTCTCAAGATTCTGATTTAGGAGTCTGGTGGGGTTTAATATCTGCATTTTAATTATAATCTCATGCACTCCATATACCTTGAGAAGCACTGAGCTGGAGACTGAAAAAAGTTAAATCACAAGCCCAGTCGTTAGTTGCTTTTTTTCTTTTTGAATGAAGAACACCCACCCATTAAGTTCTTCTTAAGCAGAAAAAAGATAAGATGGGAGGTTGGAGGGGAAGCTCTGCCCTCACCCCGAGAAAGCTACACAGACAGGTTGGAGACCGTTTTGGGTTACCTGGTACTCATTTTTGAACATTCCCGCAGGGGGGCCAGGACTTGGGGGGCACGGAGTTCTGGGCTTGCAGCGAGTAACGTGACCTAGACGGCTGGAAAACGGCGGGCAGGAGCCCCACAGCCCCACGGGCGGGGGAGGGCTTCGTGGTTGGCCCTGACTCGTTCAGGCTCTTCTCAGCCTCGGGTCAGCTCCACCTCGGGCCCCCGACACGCACCATCGCTGTCACAGCCGCCGGAGTGCCCGGGTGTGAGAGGGCGCAGCTGCCAGGGTGGACCCTGGAGAGGGATTGTGTGCGTAACCTACGTGACGGGACGCCCAGCCACGCAGCTTCAGACAACCGCTCGCTCGCCAGGAAAAAAAGGCGCGCTGCTGCGGGCTCTCCGTCGGGCACCGCCGCTGAATCTGCTCGAAGTAGGGGGGGTGGGTGGAGGGGGTGGCTGAGCGGCGTCCGCGCTTTGCGCTGTTTCGGCTTCTTGCCGGCAGGCGCAGGAAGCTACGCGGTGACGTGGGCGTTACCCAGGCAACTGAGGGAGTTCCTGAGAGAGGCTGGACCGCCCAATCTGCGACTCGCGCGATCTTCGGGTCCTGACCCGAGTCTGCAGAAAAAGGTTAAACTTAGCCTGGTTTCAGGGCTGCCACAGTTGCTGGATTCTTCTCTAAACCTGGCATATCTGCTTGGTCTGTCTTGGCTGTGAACACTGATCACTGGTAGGTTATTGAAGGAAGGATGATGGAATCGTGAAATTCTCACGTGGCCTTTGGTTTGAAGGTTTCCAAACTTGGATTTGTTGAGGCAATAATAGAGTTTGCCAACCCTTTCCATTGTTTTAGAAGGCCCAAGTAAATGGGAGTATTTATTCAAGATCAGTGCACACGTTAAATATCAAGGGTTTTTTTTTTTTTTCTTCCTCAAAATAATTACATTATGAGCCAGGCTTTGTAAGTTTAACTCTTCAGTTACTTTATGTAGTTTCCACGTCAGAACTACTTTTACAATGTAGATATTATTGTCCGTTTTTGGCTAAGGAACTGTGGCTCAGAGAGGTGAAATTGCTTGCTCAAGAAGTAATGGAGCTGGTTTGGAATTCCTTTCTGATGCTGTGTTCAAGGTTGAGTTAGGTCAGTGGCATAGGGTTGTTAATCAGGTACTGAAACCCAGACAGCCAGTGCCAGCGTTCCTGTTGCCCTGTCTCTACCAGAACAAATAAGCAGAGCCAGATTCAGTCTTTATGGGCACTTTATTCAGCTGGCCTGCCATCAGAGAAGATGGCAGGTTATGTACTCTAACAGACCCTCTTGCATTTCCTTTCAAGCCAGCCTTTCTATGAGGAAGAAGTATAGCTACGGGATTTGGAATTCAAGGGAAAAAAAGTGTAGGCAAGGGATTTGGAATTCAGGAAAGAGGTTAATAAGATAAAAGCTGAAGTCTGGCAATTTCCCTAACATCCTTTCATCCGTGGACCCGTGATTTTCTATCTGGGTCCTGTGTCCGGGGTGATTTTCTTTGTCTGTGCCCCAGGCAGTGGGATATCTCTCCCTGGAACACAGTGGCTCAGATACCACTTTGCTGCTTGCAGTCCCCCTGGGGTACAAAGGTGGGCTTGCTTGTGGTCTCCTGGAGTCAAGGTGGTTGTACTTTCACTTCCTGAAACAATAGCTTTTTACTGCATTAACTTCTAAGCTAGTTAACTATTACCTAAAACTAAAATTTCCCAACTCTTGAGTTCCCTTATCATTGCCACTCATGGAGCCCTTATAGGCCACGTAGTTCACAGGATCACAATCCTGTGAGGTAAGGATTAGTTGAGAATATTGAGGTTCAGAGTTGATTAGGAATTTGCTTATGGATGCAATGTCTACCTTTGTTTATGACTTAGTCTGATACTCTAATTCACTCAAAAGTCTCAAATATTTGTTTTTCCTACAATATGCCAAGCACTGTGGATCATGTACAGGGTATGAGAATTAATGCTACCTGGACTTGCTCCATAGTAGGACTAAGAATGTCAGATAAGGAACAAACTTAGTCCAACACTTTCCTGAATACTAGATGTGTACAAGATAGAGGTGGGATTATCACATAGCTGTGAATTGTAGTATAATAACTGGAATCCAGACTTCCTGATTTTTTTAGAGCGCAAAGCTGGTTAAACAAGTTTTGGCAAGGTTCTTTGCTGCGGATTTTGTGAATTATGGTCAATAGAAGCGGTCTTTTCTTATAAGACTTGTTATCTAATGGACGTATATTTATCTATTCATTTATTTAAAAGATAATTCTGAGGAATGCAATATATTCTAGACACTATGCTAAGAGCTAGGTGCACAGGGAAGGCACCCATCTTTTTGGAGCTTACATATTAGTGGGGTGAGACATAGATAAGTGAACAAACAAGTAATTACAATTTGTGATAAATTCCATGAATCCAGTAACAGGAAATAACACTGGAAGGGTATATTAATATCCTCTTACTGTTGTTATGAATTACTACAAGGTGGGATGCTTGAAACAACAGAAATGCTCTCACAGTTTTGGAAACCAGACGTCCAAAATCAAGTGTCAGCAGGGTGGCATTCCTTTTGGAGGCTCTAGAGGTGAATATGCTCTTTGCCTTTTCCAGCTTCTGGTGACTGTTGCTCTTTGACTTGTGGCTGCATCTTTCCAATCTCTGCCTCCATGGCCACACTGCCTGTTTGTTTGTGTGTCTTCCCCTCTGTGTGTCCTTTATAAGGATAGTTCTGATGGCATTTTAGGATCCACTTGGATAATTTCAGATAATCTCCTTATTGCAATATTCTTAACTTAGTCACATCTTCAAAGACATTTTTTTTTTTTTCCCAAATGCAGAAACATTCACATGTTCTAGGGGGTAGATTTCTCTTTTTTGTGCAGGGGGAGGATGTGGCATTTTTTTGCTTAACACAAAGGCTGACTTGCAGTATAATACAAAGCAGCATTTGATAATGCTATAAGAGAGGCAAACAATACAATGAGAGTACAGGAGGAATCTAGGAGACATCTTAAGGTTTTTAACAATCTCCTTGAGTCTCTGAAAAGAGAAAACGTATTTTGACACCTTTGCTGAAGAGAAACCTACGACTTTATCCTATGTTATTGTCAACCTTTTATCATTATCTGAATTTTACTTGTTTGCTTGTTTATTATCTGTCTTCAGCTATTAAAAGGTAAATTCCATGAAGATAAGGACTTTTTCTGTGTTCATCTTTATCTCTCATCCCCTGGTCTGTGGCACATGGTAGGTATTCTATAAACACATATTTGTTGATTGAATTAAAGGCACCTTGTATGTTCAACATTCAAAACAAAATTTCTCCAAACCAGGTCCTTTTTCATTCTTTCCAGTCTTACTAATACCACAGTGTCTCCTCTTTCTCACTCCAAATGGTAGGAAGCTTCTAAAATTATCCAGTTATCTCCACCTTCTGGTCTGCCTGCCCTTTGTGTGTTAATCTCCTCTTGTATGTGGAGTAGACCTAGGGACTCACTTCTAATTAATCCAAAATGGCAAAAGGACTGAGATGTCATTTCTAAGGCTGATTTTCTTTTTGCTTGCCTTCTTTCACTCCCTTGCTTTGATTTCTCTCCCCTTCTCTGTCCTCACTCTGAAGGAAGCAAGTTGTGAGTAGCCCCCGGAGAGGTTCATCTAGCAGGGTGTTTCTGACCAACATACAGTGAGAACTTAAGGCCTGTCAACAGCCACATTAGCGGTCTTGGAAGTGAATCCTTTCCTAGTCTAGCACTGAAGTGTGTGCATCCCTGGAAACACCTTGACTACAGCTTTATGATTATGCCTGAGTCAGAGGTACTCAGCTAAATCGCACCCTGATTCCTAGCCCACAAAAATTATATTTATTGTAAAGTGCTATGTTTTAAGGTAATTTTTTACACAGCAATAGATAACTAATACATTTCCTAAACCCAATCTGTTACCCAAACCTATTCATTTTATCTAAATATTTAAAAAATTGATCTACCTTTCCTCCACTGTAGTTTTTATACAGGCACATCTTAGAGATATTGTGGTTTTGGTTCCAGATCACTACAATAAAGTGATATTCACTTGTGGAGAGTCTTGCCTTCAATTTGTAAAAAATGCAGTATCTGTGAAGGGCAATAAAATAGGTATGCCTGTACCCTGATTTACCTATGATTTCTCTTCCCTGCACTAATTTAAGAGCCTCCTAATTCACACACCACTTTGGCCCTCTTTCAAATCCATGTCCACACTGCAGTCGAAGTCAGCTTTACAGAACACAAGTCCAATCATATTAGTCTCTTGCTTCTAAAAAAATCATAGACTAAAAAAATCTGTCGTTCTCTTTAGTTTTATTGTACATTCTTCAGCCACCTTCATGTCAGTCATGTTGAATTTTCTTTTAGTCTGCTTTCACTGTAGAGCTTTTGTGCTGTTGACCTGCATGGAGTACTTTTGCTTTCTTCCTTTGGTTAAGGCTTATTTGTCCTATAAAGTTTAGATCAAGGGTCCCTTCTCAAAGATGCATTCTCTGATCTCCCTGGCTTGATCAGATCCCCCTATTTATAGGTTTTCATAGCACCTTAATACTTAGAATTATTGAAATAATAATTGAAATTTTATATGTGTTTGTAATAGTGGCCATCTCTTTGGACTGTAGATTTCAATAGAGCAGGGATCATGTCTGTTTTGTCTACCCTTGAATCCCTAGTACTTGGTATCTAGTTCAATCTTGTACCTGGTATAACAAAATAGTGACTGTATGAATGAGTGAATGAGTAACTGAGGAGATGAAAAATGACTGTAGTCTTAAAAGACAGGTATAGGCTTTGGTGGTGAGAAAACAGGAAAGCAACTGGAAATACATTAAGGTAAAATGATGAATTAATAACATTAATTTATTGATAGCAAAACTAGTCGCAGAGTTGAAATGATTAATCACAATATATCAGTAAGTCTAATTATTCAGGTGTTTTTATTTTTCATCACCTGTTTACTTAATTAAAGGATGAAAAGAACCAATATCATTTACTTCAAACTCCTTATTTCTTTATAAGAAAATACAATAATTGTCTAAGGCACAATCATCCAAGGAGACAATTTCATCATTCCCTAACACTCTTAACTCTGAACAAGTTCAGGAGACTTATTTGTGGACTTTCTATTTTTTAAGATTTTATTTATTGGGTGGGAGGTGGGGATAGCTGGGGTAGGGGGCAGTGGTAAAGGGAAAATGGAGACAACTGTATTTGAACAGCAATAAAAATAATAAAAAGAAAAGATCTTATTTATTTTTAGATAGAGGGGAAGGGAGAGAGAAAGAGAGGGAGAGAAATATTAATGTGTGGTTGCCTCTTGATGCCCCTTACTAGGGACCTGGCCCTCAACCCAGGCATGTGCCCTGATTGGGAATTGAACCAGTGACCCTCTGGTTCACAAGCCAGCACTCAATCCACTGAGCCACATCAGCCAGGGCTTATAGTTGGACTTTTAATTAAAAGTATGGTATAGGGCCTATCCAGGCAATGAAAAATTCTAAAGGCTGCCCAGCCTAGATCAAAATTGTTTTGTCTATGGCGAAAACTGCCATTAACATTAACAGTGGTGGCTATAAAACAAAATAAGAATGTGCACTACTTTAATAATGTGAATTCAAAACCAGAAATAGAAAGAGATCTGATATTATTATATCAAATGCTTTTGTTTCATTTGGATGAATGCAAGCTATGATCAAAAAGTTGGATTTGGCTCTAACTTCAAGAATGGCTACTAGAATTCTGTACCCCATCACCCCATCCCCCAAAAAGAGCCAGCCTGCCCAAACAACTTTGCTTAAACCAAATTACTTATATACATTATAAATGACACTAAAATAGTTTCTCTAATTGCTACAATTTTTAAAGAAGTCAGTACATGTGGTAATTACATTAAATTGCTTAACTTAACTTGACAACATTAAGAATTAGTCACCTTACAAGCTCTAAAGTGCTTGTCTTTGTTCTACAAGAAAGTAATTTGGTGGTGTATTAATATTATTAAAGGATATTGGAAGGTGTTTAAAATGGAATGGACTAGAAGCAGTTTTTAAAAGGTGGAGACTTTGTGCCAATGCAGTTATTCAATTTAGATGATATGATTACAAATTTGCAAGAAATAGTGTTCTTTTGAACTAAAATTGTACAGCGTTCTCCACAATATAGTTGTAATTTATATTTTGGTTGTAGATAATAATCAAATCATTTAACATAATGGGAAGAAAAAATGTTGGTTTGGTAATCAAAGTTTGTTTTGCTACACAATAATCTAGAAATGTTTAATAGTTGGAAGATTATTTTATTCTTTTTCCACTAGGAAAAAAGTTTATAAATGACAATAATGTCAAGTTGATAGAATAATTTAAAAACTGTACCTGTTTTATAGTTTTAAGCTCGTTGAGAAAAATTAGTGATACTGATTGACTTCTGATTTGAGAATAGTGATATCCTTTTTTTTCTTTTTAAAGAAGGTATATTGTAGGGCAGGTTTTTGAGGTTTTTACCATTTGTAGATTTTTTTCTTGAATGGTTTATTTATTTTTTCTCTTTTGTCTATGAGATTCTACAGAGACTTTTTCCTGTCTCTACTTTATTAGATGACCAAATACTTAAAAATTTATGCATACATTTGAAATTTCCAAAACCATATATTACTTGAAGATTTTTTTCAGAAAAAAATGATGTTCCAGCAGTTGGATATTTAGGTATCAATATTCTCCCAAATACAAGTTTTATGCTGCACCCACTTAAGTTTAGAAAAATGAACATATTTGTAGAATACACCTTTGAAAAGATAAAATGAATTGATATTTAATACCAATTTGTTTTTAAATGACATAAAATACTCTTCCTTTGTCAAAAAAGTTAAGTTAAATCTAGGTAGCAAGTTTTTCTTACATAATTATCCCTAACCTAAAGCCAGTTAGTGCTGATTTGTGATAAGAAGGCTATAGAAAACTAGATATCCACATGCAAAAGAATTAAGTTGGGCCCTTACTTTATACTATACAAAAAAAAAACCAAAACACCTCACAATGGATCTAAGACCCAAACATAAAACTTAACATTATAAAAGTTTTCAAAGAAAACATAGGGGAAAATCTTATGACATTGGATATGACACAAAAAGCACAGGCAACAATAGTTAAAAAAAAAATGACACATCAACTAGATCAAAATGTAAAACTTCTGTGCATCAAATGATACAATCAACAGAGTGAAAAAGCAACCTATGGAATGCAAAGAAATACAGGGAGAGGCAGAAGAAGGTTTACAATAGTTCATATAAAATAAGACAATAATTAATAAATAATACAAGAATAAACTGTTTCATGTACTCACAACTGTGAACCTACTTTTGCCTCTCCCTGTGTTTGCCATTCACATATCTGATAATATATATATTCAGAATATACAAAGAACTACAACTCAACAGCAGTAGCAAAAGCAATTACCCTTATTTTAAAAATGGGCAAAGGACTTGATAGACATTCCTCCAAAGGATATATGCAAATATCCATCCAATAGGCACACAAAAAGTTGCTCAACATCACTAATCACTAAGGATATGCAAGTTAAAGTATTACCTCATACCCATTAAGATGGCTACCATCAAAAACAAGGAAAATAACAAGTGCTGGTGAGGATGCAGAGAAATCGGAACCCTTGTGCACTGTTGGTGTCAATGTAAAATGATGCAGCATATATGGAAAACAGTATGGCAGTTGCTCAAAAAAGTAAAATAGAATTACAACTCAACCCAGCCATTCCACTTTAGGTATATGTCCAAAAATTTTGGAAGCAAGGTTTTGAAGAGATATTTGTACACCCATGTACAATAGTTTAAAGGTGGAAGCAACCAAGTGTCCATGGATAGATGAATGGATAAACAGAATATGGCATATATAAACAACAAGATATTATTCCTTCTTAACAAGGAAGGAAATTCTGACACATTCTACACAATAGATGAACCATGAGGACATTGTGCTAAGTGAAATAACTGAATCTTACATGCGCGCACACACACACACACACACACACAAATACTGTGATTCTATTTATATGAGGTATTCAGAGCAGTCAAAATCATAGATTCAAAAAATAGAATGGTGGTTGACAGGGAATAGGTTGGAGGGAGAAATGGCAAGCTATTATTTAGGAGTATACCATGAGTTTCATTTTGCAGGATGAAAAATTTCCTCTGAAGATTGCTGAAAAATATTGCTGAAAAATGTAAACATCTTAACAATTACTGAACCTTAAAAATGTTTAATATGGCAACTTTTATGTATTTTTACTATAATTTTAAAAAATTATGTAAGGAAGGGAAGTAATCAGGAAAAATTATTTTAAAAAGGCTCCTTAGATACAGCTTGAGAAGCACTGGTAAACGATAAGCATGTCCGTGTATGTGCATGTATTTTAGCTGAACTTTCTTACAGTTAAGGTGTAGGTATCATGACACTTTACTGCTAAACACTGGGTTGGCCAAAAAGTTCAGGTTTTTTTCCTGCAAGATGGCTCTAATAGTTTTTAGTTGTCTTTAACTTTATTTGAAACAATTTTGTTAGATTGTATCATGACAGCTGTCATATCAGTGAGCATTTAAAGAACACATTGAAATTGGTGTATTTTTGTGTAGCCATTTTAATATTCAAGATGGAAGAAAATACATAATATTTTTGGCATATTATGCTTTATTATTTCAAGAAAGGTAAAAATGCAACTAAAACACACGAAAAAGATTTGTGCAGTGTATGGAGAAGGTACTGTGACTGACCAAAAGTGTCAAAAGTGGTTTGTGAGGTTTTGTGCTGGAAGTTTCTCTCTGGACAATGCTCCATGGTCATGTACAGCAGTTGAGGTTGACAGCAACCAAATCAAGATGTTAATTGAGAACAATCAATCAATGTTATACCACACAGGAGATAGCCAACATACTCAAAATATCTAAATCAATAAATTTATTGGTGAAAATGAAAAATTTGTCTTTTATTTATGGAAAAAATCTTTGGACTTTTGGCCAAACCAATACATGGCATAATAGCATATATCTCCTAAGAACAAGGATAATATTCTACATACCATTATATATCATAACACTACATGTATACTGCACTTCCATATCATTTTCATACTTAAGAAATTTAATACTAGACAATGATATATTCTGATATACAGCCTATATTCAGATATCTACAGTTCTCCTAAAAAGTTTATTTTTTCTGTAGAGAATCAATTAAGGATCATGCTTCATATTTAGTTGAAATATCATTTTAGTCTCCTTTAGAACAATTTTTTAAAAAGAATATAGACATTGACATTCTGGAGAATCAGGCCAGTTGTTTAGTAGAATACCCTTCAATATGAAGGGTATTGTCTGATTATTTCCTCATGACCAAATTAAACATTTGAGCGGGGGACAACCACCACATAAGTGATGTAATCCATCCATTTTGGAGCTACATAATACAAGTTTGTCCTATTATTGTGATGTTGAGATTAATTACTTAGTTAATTAAGTAGTGAGTAGAGTTTTCTGTTAACACTATACAAGTTTGGGGGGGAAGGCATACATGCTTAGTAGAGAAAACTCAAAAAATGAAAAAGGAAATAAAATCATTACAATTTCACCATACAGAAATAAACATTGCTAGTATTTTCATATATATCCTTAAACAATCTTCTACTGATGACCATATGGTTCATCCAATTTTTGCTATTTAAAATTTTTGCTATTGTAAATAACCTAGTAGTGAAAGAATATCATTGCCCCCTCCAAATCTTTGCCCTTTTTGAAAATTTATTTCTCTAGGGTTTCTAAAAAGTGAATTGTTTAAGTTAAAGGCATTAAGTTTTCAAAGATTGTTTCACATACCCTGATATTATATCTGTCTGAGATTGTATTGGGTATATAGTACTCAAAAAGTCCTTATCAAATGTAAACACTTGTTTCAACAGAATAAGCACATTAAGAACCCAGTAGAGACTAGTCAGCTGTCCTCTTACCAGGAATGGGTAGAAAAGGCCTTAATTGGCTTTACTAGGCTATGGTAAGGTTTTTCTGAAATCAGTGTATTTACAGGTGGTCCAATCAGCTGAGGGTAGGGCAAAGAGGGGATAGTACAGGATTATAGATGTAAACACAACTGTGAGGGAGCAGATTTTCTAAAGGGATGATGTAGTGGGAAAAAATATTTGTCACTTCTAGTATATTTAGTTTAACACTTTGTCTAAAAAATATACTCCTCAATGGGTTTGCTTTTATATTTGACATGTAACATTCATCACAGTGTCCTTTTCTTTTTTTAATTATATTTTGTTGATTATGCTATTACAGTTGTCCCATTTCTCTCCCATCTTTCCCCTCCACCCTGCACACCCCCTCCCACCCACATTCCCCACCTTTAGTTCATGTCCATGTGTCATAAGTTCTTTAGCTTCTACTTTTCCCACACTATTCTTGCCCTCCCCCTGTCTATTTTCTACCACTGTCTATGCTACTTATTCTCTGTACCTTTTCCCTCTTTCTCCTCCTCCCACTCCCCTGTTGTAAACCCTCCATGTGATCTCCATTTCTGTGTTCCTGCTCCTGGTCTAGCTGTTTGCTTAGTCCACTTTTGTTTTAGGTGTGGTTGTTAATATCTGTGAGTTTGCTGCCTTTTTGCTGTCCTATTTTTTATCTTCTTTTTCTTAGATAAGTCCCTTTAACATTTCATATAATAAGGGCTTGGTGATGATGAACTCCTTTAACTTGACCTTATCTGAGAAGTACTTTATCTTCCCTTCCATTCTAAATGACAGCTTTGCTGGAAAGAGCAATCTTGGATGTAGGTCCTGATTTTCATGACTTGGAATACTTCTTTCCAGCCCCTTCTTGCCTGGAAGGTCTCTTTTGAGAAATCCACTGACAGTCTGATGGGAACTCCTTTGTAGGTGACTCTGCCTTTATCCCTTGCTGCTTCTAGAATTCTCTCCTTCATTTTAATCTTGGCTAATGTAATGATGATGTGCCTTGGTGTGTTCCTCCTTGGGTCCAACTTCTATGGGACTCTCTGAGCTTCCTGGATTTCCTGGAAATCTAGTTCCTTTGCTAGATTGGGGAAGTTCTTCTTTATTATTTGTTCAAATAACTTTTCCACTTGTTGCTCTTCCTCTTCCCCTTCTGGTACCCCTACAATTTGGATGTTGGGACATTTAAAGATGTCCTGGAGGTTCCTAAGCCTCTCCTCATTTTTTTGAATTCTTATTTCTTCATTCTTTTCTGTTTGGTTGTTTCTTTCTTCCTTCTGGTCCACTCCATTGATTTGAGTCCCAGTTTTCCTCCCATCTCCATTGGTTCCCTGTGCATTTTCCTTCATTTCACTTATTGTAGCCTTCATCTAATTTGCCACCAAAATTAACCAATTCTGTGAGCTTCCTAATCACTAGTGCTTTGAACTATGCTTCTGATAGGTTGGCTACCAGTGCTTTGAGCTCTGCATCTGATTGGTTGACCACCTCCTGGTCACTCAGATGAATTAGCTCTGGGGCCCTTTTGAGCCATCCTTGGTTTTGTTTTTTTTGTTTTTGTCTGGTCATAGCTGTTACTTAGTGAGGGGCAGAGCCTTAGGCGTTCACCAGGGCGGGGCAGCCCAGTCGCTGGGTTGTGATGCTGGATGTGGGGACGGGGTCTGAGAGGGAACAATGGCTCTTGCTCCGCTCTCTCTTGTGGATCCCAGTCCCTTCAGCCTCTTTCCCCTTGCAAATTGGGCCCTTCTGGTGCTGATTTCCATGTGGGTGGGCCTGCACTTGCTCTAGGACCCCGTGGGTTTCCCCAACAAACTCTCCTGTGAGGCTGGGACCTCCTCCCGGCACCTCAGCCCCTACAAGTGTTTTCAAGGCTTCACTTCCAGGCGCTGGGGCCTTGTGTCACGCAGTCTGTCTTGCTGCCCGTTTTTGCCTGGTTTATCTGTGTGTGAATGTGTGTCCATGGTCAGCTGCCTTGTGCGCCCCACTTGGCCTCCTCACGTTCGGCAACTGCCACCTGTGTTCCTGGGGTGACTGCACACCCTGGACCACCAGCCACTGTCTTATCCCGCCATGACCTGCTGCTGACTCCGCCCCTCTTACCAGTCTGGGTGAATCGCTGTTGGACTTCGTTTGTACAATTCAATTTTCTCTCTGTCCTGTTGGTTTTCTTTTCTTTTTCTTTTTCTTTTTTTTTTTTTGGTTCTATATTTTTGTTGTCCTTAATCTTGGTTGTGAGAGGAGGCACAGCGTGTCCACCTACTCCTCCATCTTGGCTGGCACAGTGTTATTTTCTAACATGGGTTCTAGCTCGGTTCAGGTGAAAATAATTTCCTATCTGTGATTACCTCCACTCCACCCTCCATTATGTAGTTAGAGTAATTTTTCTGATATATAAACATGTTCTTGTCCCTTCACTGCCTAATGTCCTTCAATGATATTGTAGCTAAGACAAAGGCTTGACTCATCGGCCCTATTTGGTGGTTGGTTGGGTGTGAGAGATAGGGAAAGGGAGGATTCGAGGAACAAATCACAGTTGATTCCTCAGATAACTGGGTGAAAAGTGGGGTTGTTCATGAGGAAGAGCAAATTATAAGTTAAATTTGCATGGGTTAAATTTGAGTTCTTTGTGAGACAGACAATTAATTGGAACTATTGAATAGCTGTATGGTTCTAGGGCCCAGGATGGAGACGTGGGTTAGAGATATAGAATTAGGAGTAGGCAAAATATGGATAGTAATTAAGAACTGAGAATAGTGGAAGAGAAAAACTAGAGAGACTGTATAGAGGAGGGGTGTCAAACTCATTTTCACCGGGGGCCACATCAGCCTCACGGTTGCCTTCAAAGGGCTGAATGTAATTGTAGGACTGTGTAAATGTAACTACTCCTTAACTAGGGGCAAGGAGCTCGGCACTGCCGCTGAATAGAAACAAGGTGCTGAGCTGGATAAAATAAGGTGGAGGGCCAGATTCGGCCCTCAGGCATTGTGTTTGCCATCTGTGGTATAGAGTAAGAAGAAAATAAGGCTTGAGCAGAAATGGCATGTAAGACATGGGTAAAGGATCAAGATGGAGCCACCAAAAAGTAGAAGAAAGACCACATGTATTCAGTAATTCTCATACCAATGATGTAAAAGAGTCTTTCATGAAAGAGGGATAGGTCAGCAAATGTTTGTTTTTAAAATGTCAAGATAAGGCTTGAAAGGTAACTTGGAGATCTACATTGATCTCTGAAAGATTACTTTTGTAAAGGTTCCAGTAGACTGAGGAATGATTAGCAAGCAGCAAAGTGATGACAGCAGATGAAGACAACATTCAAAAAATTTGATAGTGAAAGTGAATAGAAAAACTCCAATAACTAGAGTGTTAGGCAGTTTATGGAGTTATTAAATATTATCTGTTCCCAAGGGGAGAGACTTGGATTTTGAAGGTATAGATAAAGAGAAAGAATAATCGCTGAAAGAAAGAAGTGAATGGGATATAGAATGCAGATGGAAGGATTATGCTTAGACAGAAGGAGGGGTATATGATCCATTTTAATGAAAAACAATGTTTAATTCATAGATAAGGCAGCCTGTGCACTCTTACTACATTTTCCTGTGGGATTATTTGAAATTTACTTTGATATTTTTTAATACAATTTTAGTATGCAGGTTTTTTCAAAGGCTACAATCATAATATACTACCCCCCCAATAGGAACAAAAGCAAAATAAAATCTCTTGTATCAGAGCCTTATATTAATGTGGTTTGATTGAGTATTACATACTGCTACTGGCTCTTTTCCTTCAAGTATTATGATAGAAATATATATGTGTGTGTGTATATATATGTATATATATGCTGATCTAAAAGCATTCCTCTGTCATAGTTCTGTGAAGATGCAGTGAAATTTATAATTGAAGGTAAAAACAAAAAGCTTAGTGTGAGAACTTTTGAAGGGTCAAAAGTATGCAACAAGTTAATGTGAAAATTAAAAAGACAGAGGATAAAATTTGTTTGTTATAAATTCTCTCAGGAAACTTATCTTTTTCATACTTCCTTGAAAAACTTTTAAACAGTTTAACAATAGTCTACTGTTTTATAAAACAAATTATTACATACTTTTAAAAGTAATTCAATCATTGTTAACATTGGCGAAGAAATTGCATCAGTTCTCTTTTCTGAAGATGATTTTACTTATGAACGAGATCGCAATGTTAAAAACCAAAAAATAGATCATGGCATATAAATTTTTGATTCTTGAAGGTATTTGAACTGATTTGGTGATCATGTTATTATTTTGATATTATATTAGTATTTTGAAGAAAAATTTGTCTTTATTTGAGTACATTTTTCAAATCAGAAGTTACTAACTTGCATGTTTATTCTTCAGCACTTTTTGTGTTTGAAGTGATTGGATACTAAACTGAAACTTGCTCAAACAATAAATGATTGATTGTTTATTGGTTTATATAGCTTAGCAACCTGGCGTAGATCCAACTTCGTACAGAACTCAAAAAGTGTTGTTGAGATCTTTTTCCACACTCCTTCCTCTAGGGTGGCTCACTGCCTAGACTGGCTCTTCCTGAGCTCACAACATTTGCTGCAGCATTCTCAATCTCATGTTTTTATAGTATTACCAATTAGAGCATATTGAGCCAAATTCCTAAAGTTCACCTTTATTTGCATCAGCTGAGGCCATATACTTATCTCTACCAATCACTAGGGTCAGACAACATGCATCCTAATTGGCTTAAGACTGAATTGTGTCTATTTTTAAATGAATCACTGCAACCAAGCAGATAAAATATGTTCATTGACTGGGAATGAGGTCCCACTGAGACCCATACTGGAAAGGGGAGGGATTGTTTGCCAAAGGAAACTCTGGGTCCCCTTGAAGGAGGTGGTTCAATGCTGGGCAGCCGAAAGTAGATGTCCACTATAGTGTTGTCATACATATGGTAATTTTTAGCAATAACGGACAAATATTTTTTATATTAACTACAATGCAAAATTTAATATGAAGGAAGGCTCTCTAACATTCTTTAAATGATTTAATGTATACATATTTAATCCAAATATCATAGTTCTCATGACCTATGTGTTTATTTCAGGTTTCACATTAACTTTTAGATTTACTAAAACCCTACCTGCATAGGCACAGGAAATCCAGTATCATTGGACGCCTATGTGTTTGCCAGGAATCACTTTGGAAGTGATTACTTGAATGCATTTTTCTCATATGCAACATTTTAATAAAGGACTCCACTTGGTTGCCACTATTGCCAATGAATAAGACAAGGTCTGTCCAGAAAGTATCCAGCCACACACTATGAAAAATAGACATTTATTGAAGAAGATACAAGAAACATTGTGCGTAGGACAATGAAATTTCAGTTCCTTTCAAAGTAGGCAACTTGGAATCTCACACAGTTCTCCCAATTGCCATCAGCTCCCCAGTGGTATTCTCCTGAATCTCATCACCGATCTGAAATCTCTTCCCTTTCAAAGGTGATTTTAGTTTTGGGAAAAGCCAGAAGTGTCAGGGTGCCAAATCTGGGCTGTAGGGGGGCTGAGTCACCTGGGTGATTTGATGTTTCACCAAAAACTCTGCATGGGATGTAATGCATGAGCAGGCATGTTGTCATGATGAAGCTGCCAATCACCAGTTGCCCATAGTGTGGCCTTCTGAATCATCTGAATATTTTCCACAGAGGAATGTTCAAGCTTCACCCAAAATTTGATGCAGATTCCTTGCTCTAACTCTTTGTCTTTTGAGTGTGATGGCCATACACAGTGCACATGCTCATTTAATGGCTTCTACTGCCCCTAATGACTAGCACACTGAAGTCATCATTGTTCACGCATGTGCATTCCAGTCCACTCTTCTTGGTTGCTAGGTTACATAGATGTCGTGCAGACCATTCTTGTTATATTAACAATTGGTGGACTTTTTCCACACAGACCTTATATATGCTATATTTGAAATTGTTCAAATTAGAATTTAGCTACTTTAGCTAATGTCGTCACCAATGAAAAACAGACATGTGGGAGCTAGTCTGCCACTCACAACTAGGCCTTGGTGAGTTGTTGTTGTTACACATGGACAATTTAGGAAATCATACAAAGCTACTCTTGACTGAAATAGATCAAGCCAAAAACTATATTACTCCATAGTCATATTAGACAAAAACGTGGACATTGTCCAAACTACAAAAATGACCAAACATTTCCCCACCCCTGTCTAATGAGTGACTGCTCTTTCCTTACCAATTACAGCTAAGCCTTACTTCATTCCCCCTGTCACTGGATAAGATTTATAAATATTCTGACTTGCTGGATCACCCATGCTTCCTGGTAGGATCCAAACCAGAGCAAAGCCCTGCCTTCCCAAACCCTTCCCCAAACCAGCTAGTATAAACCCATGTCTTGCAGTAAGTTCTGACACCTTCCTACTGATATAGATGCCCATGGTTCCCAAATGGTGTGTTTTCTCCCTTGTTGCTAGGAGAATGAACCCAACTTCTTCAATTACTGGTATCTTCCTGATGTTTTTTAGCCGGTGGGCATTAAAACACAAGAAAATCCAGAACTCCGTATTTTCATTCTTATTAAGTGAACAATGCTTATTGTAAATTCCACTCAATTGGCAGAACTGGAGGTCATAGAATCTTCCAGAAAGTTACATGAGCTCCAGTATTGAGTGGTTAACAATAAAGCTTTTTCACTGAAGTGCTGAAACTAGTCAAGCACTAACTTTGAAGCCAAGGACCTAAGTGGACCCATTTCAATAAAGTCACCTTACATTCCTTTCCCGAGTACCACTTACACTACTTGCTGCCATCACTGTTGATGCTGAATTTTTGGTATAGGTCTTCATTTTTTCACCCAGGCACAGATGTCTTTGCAAGGTAAGATAAGGTGTTGGGGGTGGGGAGTGCCCCATAGCAGAGTTGACAGAGTCCCCAGGTGCTGTAATTTTAGAAATTCACACAAATACACATGTCCACACATTCACAGACTTATTTCACTGGGGTGGTTGGGTTGAGACAAGTGTGGCTATTTGTCATATCCATAACCAATATTCATCTATCATTTCCAGTGCTGTTACTGATCTAACTCATTGTATAGTCTTCCTTTACAGTGAATTCTCTTTTTGGCAAATCCCCTCATAAAATCTGACTCCCATTAGGTCCCCCAATTCTCAGTCAGGTATATTGCAACCTCAATATTAACAGAGTTTAAATATTTTTCACCTGGAAGGCTGTTGGCCCCAATGAAATCACAGGATGCAAATGAATACAGGTATGAGAGAATTTACTGCAGTAACCCAAAACATCTCATTCTAATCCAGACTGATACACATGGAGAGGGAAATTGTCTAACTCCACTGACCAAAAGCATCTGGGCTTCGACTCTACTCAGTTGCCTTCTTACCAGCTTATGTTTCACTAACAAAAATATCTTAAGCAAAACAGGATTTCCTTCTCTCTTTCACCCTTTCTCATTCCTTAGGAGTCAGATATATTGTTTAGAATATTCATTGAAATTAAGCAATGAGTATATAGGTAATAACATGAAAAAAGTTTTGTTTGTTTCATAGAAGTTACAGTCTGAAGAAACTGAAGAACTTCCACCTCCCTTTTTTTGGCACAGGCTAAGGCCCTGCCATGACCACCAGGATGGATGTACAGGTAGAAATTAGAATGAGCTATTTGAGCTACTCTTGTAGAATGGAGCTGGGACCATAGTAAGAGTTTAGAGGGATAGGAGAGACCAACAAAAAGAAGAGAAGAGAGTGTGAGGCAGTAGAAGGGACTCTAGGATACTCATGCTGCATGATCCTCTGACATCTATTATTTTTGTACATTTGTGATAATTTAATAGTATATTTATTTTTGTTCTTAGACTTCCATGCATGTGTTTATATTGCATGCATAATGAATACATATGCATACATACACATGTGTATATATATATATATATATATATGCAAATAATCATGGTTTTAAAGTACACCTTAATCAGTTGAATAGCCCTTGAAAAACAGAAAAGATCAAAACAAACATACAAGATAAAGGTTTCTTCACTAATAATTTGATTAGATACCTGTTTTGAAAATACTATGAAGTTTTACAAACTTTTCGTAAAAACATATTTAAAAAGATTTCCAGGTATATCTAGAATATACACTAGTCATATTTATTACACAACACTTTATGGTTGTGTAAATTTGCTACTCTTCCTTGATATAGAATTTATATTAATCAACCAAATTGGAGTCTGTTTATATTTTATTATTATTACCCATTTTCCTAATAGAATTCCTAATATAATCCCCAGAGGAAGGAAATTACCTTAATGCACAGACCACACACTCTGGTTCTCTTCCCCACAGCCCCCACACTGAATGTCCTTCCCTTTTAAAAACTGTTACTGCTTACCTCCACCTTGAACCCCTTGGCTTGCTCTTTCTCTTGTCCTCTGATTAAAAGTACTTCTTAAGGAAGAGTTCTTTATTGATTCAAAAGTAGATACATGAGAGCTACTAGGTGCTAAGCACTGTGTTAGGCGTTGGATATAACCATCAAGAATGCTTTCTTTATAATTAAAAGAACTAAAATTAGCTGAGAACTTAATGTGTTGTCAGGCCCTTATGTGTATTCTCTCTTGTAATCCTCACAAACATCCTAAGAGGTAGGTTTTACTTTAATCTGTATTTTACAAATAAGCAGAGTAGGACAGAATAAACAACTTGCTCAAAGTGTCAGGTGGGGTTCGGCTGCTCACTGCTGAACACAGGCATAAAACAAAGGTTGGTGGGGAAGGAAAAAGGTCTTTATCACAATGTTGCACGATTTGAGGTAGTGGGGGACTCCCTGGCTCCATTCCAATCTCACTCAGACAAAACCTAGCTGCCCCCAGATTCAGAAACAGTGTCCAGAAACCCCTCTCCATTCTTATCTGTTCTTCTGGAGCTTGAGGCTGCTAGGCATATGATCTCTGGCTTCATGCGCCTTCCTGAAGTGCTCGCACTTTTGCCTTTTGCCAGGCCAGCATCACCATCAGCACTCTGGGGCCTAGGGCAGATGCCAGACTGCTGCCCCTGGTCATGCAGGGGCTCCGTCCACAGGACCATGGAGCCCGAGGCTGCCCCAAGCCCGGGGCCAGCGAGTGCTCCAGCCCATGCATCCATGTTCTTATATTAGAGGAAAAGAATAGGATGGTCTAGGACCATACATGCAGCCCAAAGACACTGCAGCGTCCTGTGGGCCACCACCGGGGCACGCAGCCCAGTGCATGGGACTTGGCCTCGGAGTGAGCTGGTTCCCAACTGGGCCAGCAAGAGGAAAGAGAAGGGCTGAGTCTCTGCCTTTTCTCGGTTTAAATCTCCAGGTCCAAAATTCCGTGTGCTCTGGAAGGGTCCAACTTCCCCAGCCAAGCCTGTAGGCTAGACTAGCAGGTCTGCATCTCCTGGGCAGCTGTGTTCCAGAAGGGAGTAGGAGGGTTTTCCCCTCTAGCAATCATCCTCTCCAGCCTCCACAAGCTCAGTGCAAGACTTCCTCCTGCTGCATCTCCGCCCCTGGTGGAGAATCTGTCCTTCCTCACCATGCTCCTTGGTTGCCAGGGCAATGCCACGCTGCCTCAGTGGTTTGTTTACTTGGAAATGCAGCCTGTCACCTGCTGACTTAGCTCAGGGATAGGGAAGTCTGTCATTGGGGCATTAGTAATGCAGCTTCATCCCCACCATCTCTGGGGGTTCCTGTGACCTCTCTTTCACCTGGGCACCCAGGCTGGCTACCTGTATTAAAAGTCCTGTAGTAAAGGGTGACTTCTTCCCAAACTGCCTATACTGCTCTTCTGAAAAGTACCAGAAGAGAGGTATAAATTAGGCTTTCTTGGAGAAGGTGTCATCTCTTGAAGAATGGATAAAATATGTAAATGTGGACATGAGCATGGGGATGAGAATGTAGAGTAAAAGATGTACCATTTATACATAATACACTGAGTTGTGACACATACTCAAAACGAAACAGTATCTCTTTTTGGCTACTCTGTCCTCCAATGGCTTTATTTCTTATATCCAAAATTACAAAGCAGTATTATTGTAAAATAATTTATAATTCAGATCCCTAGAAGTTTAAATGGGTGATGGTCTGCTGTATCTCCTGGGGTGTACGGTTGGAAATACACAAGCATCCTTACTGTCCCTTATGGTCTTTGGTCTGTTCCCAGTCCTACTCTTTTTTGTTGGCCTGACAGGTTGCTAAAGATAATCATTCAAATGGATAGTCATGAATAATGCACTCAGCTAAATTAAAATTAATTATAGCTATATTTAGATAATAAAGTGGTTCTATTAAAAATAGAGCTTATTTCTATAGAACAAAAATTTAATCTCTGTGTAATATTGCTTTGGGACTCTGCTATTCTCTTGATACAGGATTAGAATTAAGTTACTTAATACTTACTGACTTATCTTAGCTTTTTAGTCTTCTTTCCCCACTTTTTGCTCCATTTGTTTATCTCTTTGGTTGGCTTGTTAGGGCTTTTCAAATCCTTGTATTTTTCATAATAATATTTCTTCCTAATTCCTTTAGACTAAAATGTAAACATTAAAATGTAAATATGCAAAGGGACTTTAGCAGCTTTGTTTTCTGTTTATTAACTAGTTTAGGGAATTGTTCTTTGGTTTGCTAGTTAGCAATCCTGTTTATAAACAGTAGAACTAGTTTTGGAATTATGATTTTCTTTAAAACTGTAACATAATTTTAAGTAAACTTTTCAATCTATAAAAACATCTGGGTATTATCATAAATAGAGTTAGTCTAATAAAACACAAAGTTCACACATTTTTATTTCAGGTTAGAATACCAACAAATGTGCTGTTCCTGCTCTAACAAACCATTTCCTTTTGTTACCGTGTTCAACTAAAATGTAGATTGTTGTAAGTAACATGTCTCCATTTTACTACAAATAGTTGAACTCCTTTGCAACATGCTGAGAACTGGATGACTTTAACTTAGAAGATTCTTTGGTGTATAAAATATATTTAATATAGGATATTAAAAACCATTTCTACATAAGAAACCCCAAGGATGCATTTTGGCTTTTTATCTATAACAAATTATTTTAATTTGGGAATACTTATGTAAATATGAATAAGTATCATATACAGGGCTTGCACATTACAATGTAAATTTTAAATGTGTGTAT
Organism: Anoura caudifer; assembly: GCA_004027475.1. Lineage (NCBI taxonomy): Eukaryota > Metazoa > Chordata > Mammalia > Chiroptera > Phyllostomidae > Anoura > Anoura caudifer. The sequence continues at coordinate 80,379 of PVKU01002924.1, read as the reverse complement.
TGGGAACAGTAAGTTCTCTAGTTGTGTATTGGAATAATAGCATCATTTATTCAGATGTTAAGACCTTACAAATATTTAAGTAGGAAAAATGATAGTAATTTATGAAATTTAGATTGTCAGTAAGAGTTATGCCAGTTCTTGTCTTAAAATGTCTTTTTCTTACTTTTTTAGATGTTGAAATTAAATCTAATGAAGAAAAAAAGTGTTCCTTTGTATATTATGGCCTCTTTAGATATATTTAAAGAACCAGAAGGCCAGAAATACTTGTAAAAAAGTCATTGTTTTTGGCAGCTGAGGCTATTTATGCTGCTGTAACAAAAACAATCCCAAAATCTCAGACACTTAAAACAATAAAGGGTTATTTCATGGTCTTCTAACATTTCTTTGCTTGTTTTTAATTTTTACTAAATTTATTGGGGTGACACTGGTCAATAAAATTATTTAAGTTTCAACTCTATGGTTCTATGATACATTATCTGTATATTACACTGTGTGTCCACCAACCAAAATCAAATCTCTTTCCATCACCATACACTTAATCCCCTCTACCATTTCCTACCCCACACCCCTACTTCCCTCTTGTAACTACCATACTGTTTTCTGTGTCCACAAGTTTTTGTTTATTTTGTTTGTTCATCTGTTGCTTTCAGTTTTATATCCCACATATGAGTGAAATCATATGGTCCTTTACTTTTTCTGCTGACTTATTTCACTTATAATGATATTTTCAGCACTCAACTATGTTGTTGCAAATGGCAATGTTTCATCTTTTCTTATGGCTTAATAGTATTCCATAGTGTGTGCGCATGTGTATGCATATATATATGTATATATATATCACATCTTCTTTATCCAGTCATCTGTTAAGGGATTGTTTGGTTGTTTTTATGTCTTGGCCACTGTAAATAGTGCTGCAATGAACATAGGGGTGCACATTGTAACATTTCATACATTGGTCAGCTGCCACTCAGTTTGATATTGTTTTCATTCTGGAACCCATGCTGGGGCACAGTTTCTACCTGGAATATTGTCAGTCTCATGATAAAGGAAAATAAAAAATGTAGTAGAATCATACAATGACTCTTAAACTTCTACTTGGAAGTGGTATATCTGTAGTTTGGTTTAGCCATATCACCGAAAGCATATCCACAAAAGAAAAAATATGGATTATTAGACCATCAGAACAAAAAGAAAAAGGGTTTCCAAGGACATAATCAAGAAAGTGAAAAGATAAAAGAGTGGGAGAAAATATTTGCAACTCATTTTTCTGATAAGGTACTTGTATCAAGAATATATAAAATACTATTATGAATCAACAATAAAAAGACAACCCGATTCGAAAGTGAACAAAGGATCTGAATAGACATTTCTTCAGATAAGGTATACAAATGGCCAATGTACCCATGAAAAGAAGTTCAACATTATTAGCCATCAGAGAAAAATTAAACCTATAGTGATATACCACTTCACAACTACTAAGATGGCTATAATTAAAAAAATGTTGCTGAGGACACAGAGTGAATGGAACCCTCATACACAGCTGGTGGGATATAAAATGGTGCAGCAAATATGAAAAATAGTTTGGCAGTTTTTCTGGAGATTAAACATAGGGGTACCATTAGACCCAGCTTTTCTACTTCTAGGTGTATTCCCAGGAGAAATGAAAGCATATGTCCACACAAAAACTTGCATATGAATGCAAAGCAGCACCATTTTATAATGAAAGAGTGGAAATAGACCAAATGTCCAACAACTGCTTAAACTCAGGCAGGGATGTCCAACCTTTTGGCATCTCTGGGCCACACTGGAAAAGTTTTCTTGGGCCACACATTAAATACACAAACACTAGTGAAAACTGATGAGCAAAACCAAGATTTTAAGTAAATTTATGATTTTGTGTTGGGCTGCATTCATAGCAACCCTGGGCCACATGTAGCCGGCGCACTGAGGGTTGGACACCCCTGCAGATGACAGAGGTAAAGAGCAGGGATACAGGCATGAGGACACATAAGAATACACCCAGAGGTATTCACAGAAACCCAAACAAAACAAAACAAAAACAAGCATTGTGTTTCTGGAGAGAAAATTAATTTGGGTGGTTCATTAGCTAGTTTATAATAGCTAATACTCCTATTAAGTTCTGTTTGAGGTATGGTTGGCCTCATTTATTCATTCATGGACCTAGGCATGCATTCAGCAAATACTCATTGAACATGTGTTCTGTACTAGATGCTGAGAGTCTATCAGTGAACTCCACATGAGGAAAGAGTATATATTGTAAATAAACAAGGAAACAAATGGGGTAATTTCACAAGGTTGGGGTCAATATGAGGAAGAGTGGCCAAAGGATCTACTATAGACAGGCTGGTCAGAGAAGCCTCTTTGGAGAGGTGATACGTGAGCTAAGATCTGAATGATGAGAAGAAAGCAGCCATGTAACATCCATAGAAAGAGCATTTCCGGTCAAGAGAATATGAAAGACCCCATAGGAGGGACTGTGCCTGGGGAGTGCCTGAGAATATTGATGCCAGCGTGGCTGGAATGGGGTGATGCATATGACATGTTCTGTAGGTCATAGTAAGGAATATGTATTTTAGTCTAATTGTAGCAGAAAGACACTAAGGTTTTTAACCAGGGTGGTAATGTAATGTGATTTATATTCTGTATAAATCAGTTTGACTGTTAAATGGAAAATGGAATGGAGAGGGAGATGGAATGCAAAGTTAAGACAGAAAAACCGGCTAAAAGGCTTTGCAGCAACGGTCAGGAGGTGAGATGGTGTGATGGCTTGGACTATGATATTAGCAACAGAAATGGAAAAAGTGAGTGGATTTGAGATTTTGTAAAAAAAAATTAGAGTTAATAATACTTCTTAATGAGTTAAAGGTGTGGGAGGGAGAGATAAGATAAATCAAAGTGGACTTCTAATGTCTGATTAGAATCAAATCTTCTAAATATTTGATTTCAGCTGGGAGCATGATGATATCATTTACTGAGATAGAGAAGACTAGAGGAGAAACAGGTTTAGGGGGAGAATTAAAAGAACGTTTATGTTTTGAATAGGCCAAATTTATGATCCTGTTCATCATTCTAGTAGGTAGCAGTATGTGTAAATCTGGAGCTCAGAGGAAAGGTCACATGACCGGACGCATACAGGTACCTGAATGTTACTGGCATATAGATGGCATCTAAATCCATAATTTTAATCTCTGGATATCACCTGGGAAAGAGAAAAGGGCTCAGCTTTGAATTCTGGGGCTTGCTAACCTTTAAAAGATAGAAGGGGAAAAGTGAAGGAGGCCTAGTGAAGAGAGCTGAATGGAGACTATGCTGCCTGGAAAGCACTCCTACGTCTGGCCAAGTCCCTGTTGCTACTGGGCGTTACCTTTCTGTTGCAGGCCCCACCATGCAAAGCCATGCTGGAGCCTGAAGCAAAAGGAAAAGTGTGTATCTCTATGTACACTTAGCAAAACATCTTCCCATATTTTGAACTGAGTAAAATTTATTAAAAGATCCACAATCAAAAACATGACTGTATATAAAGCCCTTTGTTGCTCAATCAGTTTGCAGATAATTGTCAACTCATATCTGCCTCATGGGAGGGCTTGATGAGCAAGCGAGCCCAGAATAGAGGGCTGATTGGAAATGACTGTCCCCATTGCACAGTGACAGAGGGCTGTAAAACAAAGAAAAAACTGCCTGTCTTCATCATGCATTGGATATTTTATTCATCGTGGATCTTTTTGCATTAATTTTGATTCTCTAAATGTTGCATTAAAATAGTATTTATTTTGAATACTGAATTTCGTTGGCACTCCTGGAAATTTTGTGTCTGCAGAGTACCTCCTTTGCCTCACCGTAATCCCAGCCTGGACCCAAGACATTTTCTTTTTAAAGAGAAGCTGGCAATCCAGAATTTGATATGAAATCTCACATTTTAAATATGTTGGCTAATTATTCAGAATATTAAAAAAGGTTATATTGGCCACAGCATTAGGAGTTCTACCATAAAAACATCCTAGCCATCAGAAGACTGGTTCTGGTTGTGGTCTTAAGTTTTGACTTAACTACTTGGCACTTGCACTTTCCTAGGGCTCTCTTTTTGCATTATTAAAAGTTCAGGTTATGATATAATGTCAGGCACAAAAATTAAAATTTTATGAAATATTAGCACTGATGAAATCAAATGGAAATGAAGTGAGTGTTAGATCGAATCATATGAAATTACTGACAATTGGTCCTTTTGGATCTACAAAAGTATTAATTTCATGCAGTTCAACTTACAGTTCTGTTTCACAGTTGGGCTTGAGAGTATGATGAACCAGGCAGTGCTGTGCCAAGCTATATTTGGGCCTGAAATAGAAGGAAAAAAGTGTTCCCCTGCATTGTACTGCAAGATCAGGAATTGTTGATCAGAAACCTCTAGCCAGAGGACAAGGGCACACTGGTGGGGACAGGATAATAATTTACTTTTTTTTAATACCCCAGCAACAGCTAATTTGATTGGAGCATCTGCACTCAGGGGTTCTCTCCTAGGTACTCATTCTCTGTACAGGCCTTTAAGTGGCACATATCTGAATCCATTTAATTTTCTAACTTGCACCTGAATGATTTATATGTATGAAGACCTTAAGCCTTCATTGTTTGCAAAATAATACAACTTTATTATTAACAGCTCAAGTTTAAGTTGGAAGAAAATGAATGTGTCTCTATCAACACCTGCACATTCAAGTTTATCCAGAACAGTTAGCTGAACTTAGCATTAATCGAGCAATTATAAAATGTTACCTATCCTATACACCAACCTTTTCCAGTCTGAGTGCAACTACTTGTGTGTACCAGGTTAGGGTACTTACAATGGTTATGTCTTTAGTTAATTAGGCCTTATAGTAATCTACATTGTAGTTTTTCCTCCTCCCTTAGGCAATTAGGGAATGCTACAGCGAAGGCATGCATTTCAGATATACATTGATCTCAGGCTGAATTACTTGTCAAATTCAATTCAATTCTTAGTTCATAAGGAACACGAGAATCTTATACCATTTGTGTTAGTGCAGTACTTTGTGCTTAAACATGTAGTATATGTTGATTAAAAAGTAGAATCTGTTCATATACATAAGGATACTAGAGGCTTTTCAATTCAAGAGGCATAATAAATGTTCAATACATATTTGTTGAATGAATACAAATGTATTGAACATTATATGTTTATGCTATGATATCAAAATAAAAAAGACCCTTCTCAGCAGGAAATTATGGGAATATTGGAGGATGTGAATGACAGTGGTCGGGCTGCAAGCAGCAGTGGACACTTCTCATCTTGTCAGTTTTGCAAAGTGGTCTTAGTCCTTTATCCTGGAATCAGTCTTAAACCTAGTCCTCCTGCCCTAATCATTAGTCCTCCTAGCAATACTGTGAACCCCCCAATATCCCTTTAATGAAGGGCTGTTTTGATTAAAGCACTTTGGCTAAAGTTAGTTATTGTTGATTGTAGGTTTAAAAGCCCTGACTCCAAGGAGAACCCTCATTACAAGGAAGATGCCATTTTTAAAGATAGGATATTTTTTTTTTTTGCAGTGAACATGAGGAGCATACATACACCTAAGGAGTAAATCAGGATGAAAAGTTTTGAAATAATTGAGGCACAAAAAGTTTTCCTTTGAGGCTGTCTGAAAGGAAATGAGACCACGTCTGTAGGGTACCTAATGTGGCGTTAAAGTCCATCAACCCTTAACAGGTAGGCAAGCTAACTTTTGTTTACTTCACCTGCATCGTTATATGGAATTTTAAAACAATGATCCTGATTCATCAAGAGCTTTTCAATTATGTTCATCTGTTTGCTATATAATGAAGTCTGTAACACCTAGACAGATTTAGAAAGATTTTAGTGAGAAATGTTTTAAGATACATCTCCATGAATTGATTATAAGAGAAGGTTATTTGTAAAATTTATTTGCATGGTAAAATTCATTCCTCAGCATTGCCAGATCAATCTGCCCTTGCTGTAGTTGCTAGATATCTGATGCATTCATTTTGTTCTAAATTCAGTAGTAAATTTTTGCTAGTAGTTGTATATAAACATCTCATGAATTGTCCGTTTATCTAATAGAGAAGAAACTGATTCCTGACTTCGTTGAGATAATTTACTTTCTTTACAGGTAAAGTTAAAAACGAATTAAGAAACATTTGACAAAATTATTTGTAAAAATAACTAATTTATTTAAATATTAATTTTTAATAGTTTTTTGTATAGTATAGCTTCAAAATGGTTATGTTTTAAAGCATCCACTAAAACTGTTCATGTCCAAAGTAAGTCTTTGGAGATGTCAAAATTCCAATATTTCCTGATTAATAAATATTAAGCATTAATAGGAAAGCAAATCTGGCTGAGTACTTGTTAGCAATGTTGTAGAAAAATTTAATCATTGGATGTAAGGGTCATTGGACTAAATTAGTGACTTGTAAGGTCCTCCTACCCTTGAAATTCTATAAGCATCTATGATGTACAGTTAAAATTACAAAATTAGGACTCATAGCAAACACTTTTTATATTTGTGTGACTTTAATTCAACCTCAAAATTTTAAAACTGGATAGAATTTTAGTAATATAGAATTTCCTTATAGAAAGTGCTTTTCTTAAAATAATAAAGTTAAATGAATTGAAAGTTCAACCAAATTTTCTACTCCATTACAGATTCCTAGTTAAATATCAAACATTATATTTAAGCTAAAACAACTTTTTCTACAAATACTTGCTTTTTATTTCATTTAAATTATATATATTTATATGTGTTTGATGTTGCCATACTAAAACAGAAGACCCTGCTCTCTCTTTGATATGTGTGTGTGTGTTGAGAATAATTTGTGCAACATCAGTGTAACCTGGTGGCCAAGAAGAGTAGACTGGAATGTGCGTTCATGAGCAATAATGAATTTACTGTACTAGTCAGTAGGAGCGGTAGACACCCCTGAGTGAGTATGTGTGCTGTGTGGCCACTGCACTCAAAATGACTGAGTGAGCAGAGCAATGAATCTGCATCAGGTTTTTGTGTGAAGCTTGAACATTCATCTGTGGAAACTATTTGGGTGCTTCAGAAGTCTGCAGCTATGGGCAACTGGTAATTGGCAGCTTCATTACAACAATGTACACACTCATGCATCACATCTCATACAGAGTTTTTTGACAAAACACCAAAGCATCCAGGAGACTCAGACTGCCCACAGCCCAGATTTGGTGCGCTATGACTTCTGGCTTTTCCCAAAACTAAAATCACCTTTGAAAGGGAATAGATTTCAGACTGTCAATGAGATTCAGGAAAACTGAGGAGTCATTTTCCTATCTACAACGTTTCTTGTATTTTGTATCTTCTTCAATAAATGTCTCTATTTTTCATATTACTTGGGTAGATACTTTTTGGACAGACCTGGTATATACATATAAATGTTCTATCTCCAAAATGTCTTGCAAATCCATCTGTTTCTCTCCATCTTTCTTATAATATCTCCTAATTCAAAATACTGTTCTGTCTTACCTAGGCTTCTACTGTAGTTTTCTACTGCTCTCTCTGCTTCCACTGTTGCCCCTCCAAGCCATTCTCTAGGCAGCAGCCAGAACAAACTTTTAAAACTGTCGATCATATATCATCACTCTCCTTAAACTCCTATGGCTTCTCTCTGTCCTTAGTGTAAAATCCTGGTTACATAACATGCCAACAAAGCCCCCTAAGCTCTCACATGTGTCTACATCTCCAACTTTATTGCTACCCCTCATCTCTTTTTTCTTCTCTGCATTTTTCTTATTGCAATATTGAGTTATAACTTACATCTCATACAATTTAGCCATCTCAGATGTACAATTCAGTGGGCTGTAGAATATTCAGAGAATTATGCTTTCATGACAATCAATTTTAGGAAATTTTCATCACTCCGCTCCAAAAGAAAACTCTCTACCCTTTAGCCATCACCCTCAATTTCCCCCAGCACTCGTAGCCCTAAGTAACCACTCATCAACTTTCTGTCTCCATAGATTTTTCTCTTCTAGATCTTTTATATAAATGGAATTGGATGACACAATGTGTAATTTTTGTGACTGGCTTCTCTGAGCATAATGTTTTCAAAATGCATCCATATTGTAGCATCTTTTGGTACTTCATTCCTTTACGTTGCTGAACAAAACTCCATTGTGTAGTTGTATCACGTGTTATGTATCCATTCACTGGTTATTAGATATTTGAGTTGTCTCTACTTTTCGTCTATTATGAATAGTGCTGCTAAGAGCATTCACGTACAAGTTTTTATGTGGATGTATATTTTCATTTCTCTTTGATGTGTAACTAGGAGTAGAATTACTGAGTCCTATGGTAATTCTATGGTTAGTCTTTTAAGGAACTGCCAATTTGTTTTCCAAAGCAGCTGTACCATTTTATATTCCTACCATCTGTGTATGGGTTCCAATTTCTCCACATCTTTGCCAACACTGTCACTACTTGTCTTTTTGATTACAGTTATTCTAGTGGGAAATGCTTTCTTATTGTGGGTTTAATTTGTATTCTCTAGTGGCTAGCGATGTTGAACATACAAAGGATGACCCCCTCCCGAGTGGAATTATCTTCTGGAGGGCGGGCCCGTTGTAGTACAGGATTTCCATACTAGGTTAGTGTTCTAGGAATCCATCTGTATCAGTGTACCAACTGATGTTGTAAGAGGCTGGATTCAGCTTTAGTGAATTTTTTTGAAGACTTTTTCAACGTGTTTGCCCATTTCATGATGGGTGATGTATGAGCGCACCTGCCCACACAGTACTGAGTGTCCAAAAATGGCATGGCCCCCATGCCCCACCCTCCTTATTTGCCTGATTTTGCCTTCAGTGACTTTTTTATTTGTTTTCCCAGATGAAAAGAGTCCCGAAAGAGAAATGTTTTGCCAATGTGGAAAACATGAAACAAAAAACAGCAGAAGCACTGAAAAGCATCAAAATCAACAACTTCAAAACTGTTCTGAGCAGTGGAAAAAATGTCTTGATAGGTGTAGTGCATTAAATGGAGAGTACTTTGGAGGTGACTGAAGTTTAAACATGTAAGAATAAATATACAATTTTTTATAAATCAATTCTGTTTTTTTGGCCCTCCCCCTCATATTTTCATGGGCTTATTGGCCATTTGTACATCTTTTTTAGGAGAAATGTCAATTCAGAACATTTGTCCATTTAAAAGATTAGATTGTCTTTTTATTAATGAATTTAAGAGTTCTTTATATGTTCTAGATACAAATTCCTTACCAGATAAAACTTGCAAATAATTTTCTCATTCTGAGGATTGTCTTTTTCCTTTCTTGAGGAACAAATGCTCATAATTTTGATAAAGATCTGTCTATCTATTTATTGTGGTTTGTGCTTTTGGTGTCATATCTAGGCAATCATTGTCCAATCCAAGATCATGAAGATTTAAACCTCTATTTTCTTTTAAGGGTTTTATTGTTTAGCTCTTACATTTAGGTCTTTGATCCATTATGGGTTAATATTTGCATATGGCATGGGGAAAGGGTTCAACTTTATTCTTTTATGTGCGGATATTAAGTTATCCTAGCACCATTTCTTGAAAAGACTATTATTTACCTATTCAATGGTCTTGGCACTCTTGTTAAAATCAGTTGATTATAGAAACATGGATTTATTTCTGGACTCTCAAATCAATCCCATTAATCTGTAAATTTATCTGTCTGTCAGCACCACACTATCTTGATTACTGTGTCTTTGTAGTAAGTTCTTCCAGTGGGAACTGTGAGTCCTCCTACTTTGTTCTTTTTCAAGGTTGTTTTGACTATTCTGGTTCTCTGGCATTTCCATATGAATTGTGAGATCAACTTATCAGTTTCTGAAAAAAAAAATAGCAGCTAAGGTTTTAATAGAAGTTGACTTGAATCTGTTCCTAAATTCCATGACAATATTAAGTCTTCCAATAATATTTCTTGCAATGTGTGATGTCTTCCCATTTATTTAGATTTTCCCCATATCTTTCAATAAAATATTTTAGGTTTTAGTGTATGAGTTTTGCATGTTTTTGTTAAATTTATTCCTAAACATTTAATTTCTTTTGATGTTTTTATAAATAAATATTGTCTTAATTTTATTCTCAGATTGCTTATTTAAAGTATATAGAAATATAATGATTTTTGTATATTGGCCTTATATCCTTTAATTTTCCTGTACCCATTTATTAGCTCTAATGAGTTTTTGCTTTTTTTTTTCCTGTGGATACCTTGGCATTTTCTATGGACAAGATCATGTCATCTTCAAAGAGAGATAGTGTTGCTTTTCTTTCTTTTCTATCTTGATGCCTTTTATTTTATTTTATATTAATTATTTATTTATGTAGTGCCTAAAAATCTATGTTGGATAAAAGTGGTAAGAGTCAATATCCTTCTCTTGCTCGTGACTTTAAAGGGAAATCTTCCAGTTTTCCACTATTTTTTCCCAATGGAAGTACACAGTATTTGTCTCCCCCACCCCAGTTTATTGAGATGTAATTAACATACAACACAGTATAAGGTATACAGAATAATAATTTTACTTCCATATATTGTAAAATGATCACTACAATAAAGTTAGTTAACATCTATCATCTCACATATGTTCAAAAATAGTTTTTCACCATTAAGCATAATGTTGGTTGTGAATTTCAGCCCCTAGTTTCTTATGCACCAACCACACACAGTTTCCAAAACTTCCCAAACATTTCTACCTCATGACCTTTGTAAGCTTGGTCCTTCTTATGTTTGACTTCTTCTCATTTTTCAAATTTCAAAAAAGCCTTTCCTGACTACCCTAGCTAAAATGGGCTGTGTCCACCATTAAGTTTTTCCTAGAACAACATCCTATTTTCTTTGTGGCAATTTTCCCAATTTGCAGTTATTTCATGTATTTATTTGCTTGTTTATTTGCTGTCTCTTCATGTTCTATGAAGTCTGTGAGGGACCATTTCCATCTTGGTTAATGTTGTATCTTTAGCATCCAGAACAATAAGTACTCCATACATTATGTTCAGTAAATGAGTGAATAAATAAGCACTTACCATATATCCATGTGTCTTCGAAATCATGTGATAAATTTAAAAAAATGCCTGTACCTATCCTCATAGAGACTTCTTCCAGCTAGAGCCATTTCAGAAACTATTCAGTTGTTTCGTGATCGAACCATTTTTTAAAATGTTTCTGAAATTCTTTTTTTTGGAATTGGCTTTGTAGCCTGTGTTGTTTTCTTTGCATTATATCAGTTCTTTTTTTAAATGTAATTTTAGTTTTCAACCACAGTATACATTCAATACCATTCCACACCAGTTTCAGATATACAGCAAAAGTGGCCAGAAAACTATGCACTCTAGTCCCTCTGCTGACCCAAGAATCCACCTGCTCTGTACTCCACCACCTGGACATTACTGACTGCATTCTCCATGCTGCAATCGGAATCTCTGTGGCTGTTCTGCAACTGTCAGTTTGTGCTGCTTACTACTCTTTGCCTTGTTTACCCAGTCCCCTCTCACAGCTGTCACTTGGTTCTTGGTATCTATGAATCTGTTCCTATTTTGTTTGTTTATTTTGTTCATTAGTTTCCACATGTAAGTGAAATCATATGATATTTAACTTTCTCTGGCTAGTTTATGAGTTGTATAAAATGAAATTTGAATATGCACTATGAACCATATAAATACCTGATGATGTGACACAGCAGTGGATCCAGCAGTTACAATTTGTAGTTCCCAAGTCTGCAGAGAGCCACCCTTCTATGCTCACTAAGAGAGCAGACATGTTCCTTTTTCCCTAATGTTTTGGAAAACTCGGTGCATGCCTCTGGAGTTAAAGCACTTACATATGTGGATAAAAGAAAACCTGCAGATAGCTGTTGTCTGAGATTCACGTTATAAATCACTTTTCAGTTAGCCTGTAAATAGGCAAGAAGCAATCCCAGATGGACTTTTCAGTGAGACCTCTAGTTCTGTCCTGGCTCCAATACCTGCCACTCCATCAAGGCCTCTGCTAGGTTATTTGACTCTTCCAAGTTTCAGCTTCTCTCCGGTAAAATCATTCACTTTAAAGGACTTGTAAGAGGTAAATGAGATAATGTAACTGCAAATGCTCACCCCAATGCTAGGTACAATGTACATCCATAGGTTGTCCATAAATGATAGTTGCTGTTATCAGCATGATCGCCTCTTTAGCCCAACCTCCATCTTACAGCTAATGAAACTGAGAGACTCAGTGATTTGCCAAGGATGAGGACAGTTGCTAAAAAAAGCTGAAATGTGAGACTAGATCTGCTGGCTTACAGTCCACTTCTTTCACTTTCAACATGCAGAACACGCCTCAGTTTGCAAAGCATAATACTTAAGAGGGGCAAGCTCATTTCATGGCTATAAGGTAGCCAGAAGAGAATGTGGCACCTGCACTTTCCTAAGTAAACAGGAGGACCTTTTTAGTCCTTTGGTTGCAAATCAGAATCCCTTTGTGTAAATTAAATTCATTTTGTTATTGCTTCAGGATAAAATAGATTCTAGTACCATTCTCTATCACTATTTCTCCATTTTCCCTGCTCTGAGTGTATCCCATCTCTTAGAATTTAGAATGGGGGAACTTAAGTTGCTCACAATAGCTGTTGGCAAGTCATAGGGGAAAATAAACCTCAATGATGCAAAAGAAGAAGTAAAAAGATAACCTCGGGGTAGCAATAACATATTAATTTGAAAATGTTCCATAAGTTTAGACACAAAGTCTTTGTGACCATATATAGTACATATATGACCCTTTTAATGATTTTATTCACATGGCCTTCAGGAAAAATCATATTGATAAAAAGGAATAGTTTGAAAAACACTTTGAGGGAAATTTAAATTTTTAACATTTAAGTGTCTTCTATTGGGTGTGGAAAATGGAAACAATGGTACTTGAACAACAATAAAAAAAAGAGGGAAAAAAGATAAAAAACCAAAAACATTTAAATATATTCTATTAGATGTTTGTACAGCTATTGAGTATATCATTTATTAATAGAATCTGGCCTGTGGGAAATGACTCCATAAGACAAAATAACAAGAAATTTCTGCTTTTGGTCCTTTCTTTATAATTGTTCTGCATTCTTATGTAACTGCAAATGCTCAGTTACATAAGAATGGCTTATGGCTAAGCCAGAGTTGTACCACTTATGCTTTCAACAAAGATGTGGTTGTGGGGGTAGAAATTCAGCTCAGTCTCTCACTACTCCCCCAGGTATTTCAAAGAATGGGGCCCCTTTTATCTTTACACCAGGGCTCCATCTTTTCACCAAGTCACATGCCCAAGGAGCTCAATCCATCCTCGAGGGACACCTTCTCTAACTTGTCCAAAGACCCTGTTTTGACTAGGAAGGCTTAAATATTGGGATTTTAATAATATATTTTTTTAAAAAAAGTCTCAGTAATGCAATCTGAAATTTGCTTGTATAGCAATATCTTTTTTTGCAAGAATAGGCAAATACTCCCAACTCTTGTGCACATAAATTTATAATAGAAAATTAACCCCGTGTGAAAATTTGTCAAGTTCAATCATTAATTAATTTACTTCATTCATGCATGCATGCATCTATTCATTCAACCCATATAATAAAAGAATAATGCCATTGCAGACCTAACAGATAAGGATTTCAGAGAGAGATTCTGAAACAGTGAAGGAAACTTAACCCATTACTTTTATAATCACTGTGTGATTACATGAATGTTATTGTGATTGCCCATTAATTTATAACATGGCACATTTAGTGTAGATTGTTGAAAACTTGCCCTTTTTCTGAATAGGCCTTAAGAAAAAGCTAGCATTTTTCACAACCATATGATTAGCCTTTGGCCCCACTGTTTTCTGATTATCCTTTGAAGAAAACCCCTGCTGAGTGTTCGCCTTTCTAGCAATAGTTAGGTTCTTAGAATGGGTCCTTAGAATTGGGTGGCTGCCCTAATGCACTAGGCTTCCACACCCAGCTCAGGCAACTTTGCCAACAGGTTTATTTTAATGTAAACAATGTTACTGAATGTATTCTGTTGTATTCCTTTTCTGGAATCTTTTTCTTTGTATGAGTTCTTATTTTATTTCTTGTTGTGCTACAGTGGAAGCATTTCAGAACTTTTCAATGAGCAGCCAGTCCTTTCAAGATCACAGCTCTGACTTCCATGGTTGAACTTTATTAGATCATAGGAGTTAGTTCTTTATGTATTAATCATGTCAGTCCAGCTCTTCACAGATTAATCTATCCAGTGAAAATGTTCCAAACAGATCCAGCTTCCCTTTTCTTCATTTTATGTAAAGGTGTTCTGTTCTGTTCTGTTTTGGCATGACTGAGAAAGACTCTCTACCTTCATGAGAAGGAGGTTATACTGATATGGGACTGTTCACCTTGTGCAGAAGTCTTTACGGATTAAGCAGGTTCCCTAACTATTACTGATTGACTGGGTTACTAATGGAGGATGATGAAGTATTTTGGGTTCACAGTACTTATTTTTCCTCCTTCTAGTATAGCTGAATTCCCATTTTTCTTTGAGCTTATGAGGAAGTATTGTTTCTATGCCCATCTAAGGTTGAACATATACCTGCTTTTAATGATTTGTTCAGAGAAAGTCATGTGATCAGATTGGAGACAATGAAACACAGGCATCCTTGGTTGGGCGGGAATCCTGGGAAAACAACTCTGACTCTTGATACTTCCAGCCAAAATGGAGGTGTAGGGAGACACACTGTGCCTCCTCACACAACCAAAAGAAAGACAACAACAAATTTAAAAACAAAAACCACCCAGAACTGATAGAAAACCGAACTGTATGGAAGTCCAACAACCAAGGAATTAAAAAAGAAACATTCATCCAGACCAGTAGGAGGGGCAGAGATGGGCAGCTGGGCAGAGAGGACTCGCAGCAAGGTAGCGGATTTCAGACTGGGCAGTCCCACATTTGTGTGCAGATAAACCAGGAGGAACAACTGGGGAGTGAGACAGATCTTGCAACACAGGGCTCCAGCACGTGGAAGTAAAGCCTCAAAGCTCTGATTGAAAACACCTGTGGGGGTTGAGGCAGCAGTGGAAGAAACTCCCAGCCTCACAGGAGAGTTAGCTGGAGAGACCAACAGGGTCCTAGAATGTATACAAATCCACCCACCTGGGAATCAGCACCAGAAGGGCCCAATTTGATTGTGAATAGTGGGGGAAGTGACTGAAAACTGGCAGGGATTGGAGCAAGTGGCACTGTTCCCTCTCAGCCCCCTTCCCCACATACAGTGTCACAATGAAGTGATGTGGGTTGTCCTGCCCTGGTGAACACCTATGGCTCCGCCCCATACTATGTAGCAGGTGCGCTGAGACAAAAAACAATGGCCCAAATGAAAGAACAGATTGAAGCTCCAGAAAAAATAAGACTAAGCAATGAAGAGAGAGCCAGCCTATCAGATGCACAGTTCAAAACACTGGTAATCAGGATGCTCACAGAATTGGTTGAATATGGTTGCATATTAGATGAGAAAGTGAAGGCTATGTTAAGTGAAACAAAGGAAAATGTACAGGGAACCAACAGTGACAGGAAGGAAACTGGGACTCAAATCAATGGTGTGGACCAGAAGGAAGAAAGAAACATTCAACCAGAAAAGAATGAAGATACAAGAATTCAAAAAAATGAAGAGAGGCTTAGGAACCTTAAGGACATCTTTAAACATTTGAACATCTGAATCATATGGATATCAGAAAGAGAAGAGGAAGAAAGAGTAAGAAGTTGAAAACTTATTTGAACAAATAAAGGAGAACTTCCCCAATCTGGCAAAGGAAATAGATGTCCCGGAAGCTCCGAGAGTCCCAAAGAAGCTGGACCCAAAGGGAAACACATCCAGGTGCATCACAATTACATTAATCAAGATTAAAGATAAGGAGAGAATCTTAAAAGCAGCAAGAGAAGAGGAGACAGTTACCTACAAAGGAGTTCCCATAAGACTGTCAGCTGATTTCTCAAAAGAAAACTTGCAGGCAAGAAGGGGCTGGAAAGAAGTATTCCAAGTTGTGAAAGGCAAGGACCTACATCCAAGATTGCTCTATCCAGCAAAGTTATCATTTAGAATGGAAGGGCAGATAATGTGCTTCCTAGATAAGGTCAAGTTAAAGGAGTTCATCATCACCAAGCCCTTATTATATGAAATGTTAAAGGGACTTATCTAAGAAAAAGAAGATAAAAACTAGGAACAGTAAAATGACAACAAACTCATAGTTATTAACAACCACACCTAAAACAAAAACAAAAGTAAATTAAGCAAACAGCTAGAACAGGAACAGAATGACAGAAATGGAGATCACATGGGGAGTTATCAGCAGGGGAGTGGGTGGGGGAGAGAGGGTGAAGGTACAGAGAATAAGTAGCATAAATGTTAGGTAGAAAATAGACAGACAGAAGTTAAGAATAGTATAGGAAATGTATAAGCCAAAGAACTTATATGTAAGACCCATGGACATGAACTAAAGGGGGGAAATGTGGGTGAGAGGGGGTGTGCAGGGCATAGCAGAATAAAGGGGGGGAATGGGACAACTGCAATAGCATAATCTATAAAATATGTTTAAAATTTTTTTTAAAAAGGACTTTGACTCTTTTCTACTGGGTACACAAATGAGGAAAGATAGAGCCCTATGCCCTACAGGAGCTGTCTTGAAACTATTATGAGAGAGCCTACCTGAGATTGGTGTCTATGCAGAGATGGGGTGACAGGAGCTAGATTTGGATGGCTTTGTTTGAGCCCTTGGGTCTAGCTGTGGCTAAAGTCAGATTTACTCATGGATTTTTCAGTTATATGAGCAGTTCTCATTTTGCTTCATTTGTTAGGCTTGGAACAAACATCTGTACAGTGCTGCAGGTGTAAGGAAGTATGAGTTGATGATATATTTGCTGGGATTGGAGCATCACTGAGATAGCTTGGAATAACTACAGCTCAGGACCCCACTACTTTGAGAAGACTTTGAAAGTTTCAACAACCACTTTTGAGCTCATTTCACTTTATATTAATCCCAAGCTTGGCAAACCCTATCTCTCTTGCACCTACAAGCAATGTGAATAAAGCCACAGGGTCATCATACCTTTGTATTTCCTTCTTACAAACAGGACTCGGAATCCACATGTTTGGAATCATCATTAGTGTCTGAGATTTGTAGAAAGGACAGGAGACCTGAAATAAAGCTACTTTACCTCATTTAAATTATCAAGTCTCAATTTGGGATTGGGTGGGAAACCTAATGAACTAGAATAAGGAATATGCTCAGTCTCAAATTTGCAGGTTAGCAGATAATTTTATTTTCTTATAATCAGATCCAACTTCTTAAAATTGATAAGTGAAAAGACATTCAGAAGAAATGAACATGGTTACCTATTTATGAAAGACAAAAATACCAACAAATGTTTTTGATAATATTTGAATATGCATATGGAAAACTGAAGAATTTTTCTTTAGTTGGATAAGTCCATAATATTTAAAATATGATTATTTAGATATATTCACTGTGTGAAAATTTGCCACCCTTTATATTTAAGTTGTATGACCATATAAATATAGTCAACTGATCTTGATAAAAGGAGCAAAGACAACATAACAATGGAGCAAAGATTGTCTTTTCAACAAATAGTGCTGGAGCAACTGGATCTCCATATGCAAAAAGAAAAAAAAAAAAGTGAATCTAAACACAGACCTTCCACCCTTAACAAAAGTTTATTCGAAATGGATCATAGACCTAAATATAAAATGCAAAACTATAAAACTCCTAGAAGATGATGTAGGAGAAATCCTAGATAACTTTGGATTTGGCAGTGACTTTAGAATTGATAAGCTGGGATTCGTTAAAATTTAAAAATTCTGCTCTGTAGAAGACATTTGTCAAGAGAATGAGAAGGC
This sequence comes from Anoura caudifer, assembly GCA_004027475.1. Lineage (NCBI taxonomy): Eukaryota > Metazoa > Chordata > Mammalia > Chiroptera > Phyllostomidae > Anoura > Anoura caudifer. Next base: position 62,454 of record PVKU01002924.1, on the reverse strand, counting down.
ATGACACAGATTGAGAGAAAATATTTGTAAAAGACATTTCTGATAAAGGATAGTTATCTAAAATATAAAGAGAATTCTTAAAACTCATATGTATTCTTATGGTTATATTTATTCTTCAGTATATATATTCCCCATATATGTATTCTTATGGTTATAAGAAAACAACCCAAGTAACAAATGGGCCAAAGACCTTAACAGACACCTCACCAAAGAAAATAAACAGATGGTAAATAAGCACATAAAATCATGCTCCATATCATATGTCATCAGCAGAATGCAAATTAAAGCAACAATGAGATACCTCCACACCCCTATCCACCAAAATCCAGAATGCTGACAATACCAAATGCTGGAGAGGATGTGGAGCAACAGGAACTCTCATTCAGTGCTGGTGGGACTGCAAAATGGTACAACCACTTTGGAAGACAATTTGGCAACCTCTCACAAAACTGAATATACTGTTACCATATGATCCAGGACTCACACTGCTTGGTATCTACCCAAAAGAGTTAAAAGTGTATTACACACAAAAACCTGCACCCAGATGTTTACAGCAGCTTTATTCATAATTGCCAAAACTTGTAAGCAATCAGGATGTCCTTCAGTAAGTGAACAGGTGAATAAACTGTGGTGCATCCAGACAATGGAATATTATTCAGTGCTAAAAAGAAATGAGCTATAAGGCCATGAAAAGACATGGAAGAACCTTAAAAGCATGTTACTAAGTTAAAGAAGCCAATCTGAAAAGGCTACAAATTGTATGATTCCAACTTTGTGACATTCTGGAAAAGGCAAACTATGGGACAGTAAAAATATCAGGAGTTTGGGGCAGGGAGGAATGAATAGGTGGCATACAGAGGATGTTTAGGGCAGTGAAAATACTCTGTATGTTACTTCAATGACAAATACATGTTGTTATACACTTGTCCAAATTCATGGAATGTACAACACCAATAGTGAGCCCTAATGTAAACTATGAATTTTGGGTGTTCATGATATGTCAATGTAGGTTCACCAGTTTTAACAAATATACCTTCTGGTAGAGGATGTGAAGGAGTCGGGGAGGCTATGCTTATGTAGGTTATGGGAAACCTTTGTATCTTCTGCTCAATATTGCTGCAAACATACAACTACAGTGTTATGGAAAATAATTTGGAAAATAATGACTCTGGCACGATTCGGGGTAACGGAGTGAGGCTTTATTACACGCGTGGACCCAGAGGAGGCAGTCTCCAAATTCTGGGCCGCGAACCTTGGCTGAGCAGGGCTTTTATTGCTTTCTGGATGCCATATCCTACGTAGCAAAAGCAGGAGGTACAGAAGCTGATGCAAAAATAACTCTAGCCTTGAGGTGTCCTTATTGGAAGCTGGGTGTACAGAAGCCAAAGCAGAAATTATGACTACCTAACTGAAACCCGACAGTTTTGCAGTTTCTAAGTAACCTAAACAAAACTCTTTCCCAGTTCCCGGTTCTTCTTCTGGGTCACTTTGTCCTAGTTGACTTTTCTTCTACAACAGTAAAAACAAAGTCTGTTTAAAACAAGACAAGCTAAAAAGATACATACACTTCTCTACATGTTTGTTTCAATAAAAAGTTTTTTAAAAACCTGGTTATTACAATATCAAAAGTGAATAAAATTATCTGAACATGTTTATTGATTAACTAGAATAATTTAAAAGGTAGATATGTCCTTTATTCCAATAAATTTTATGGCCCAGTATATTTATTAAATTTGTCTTAATTATTTTTATTTTTCAATTATAGTTTACCTTCAATATTATTTTGTATTAGTTTCAGGTGTATAGCATTAGTTTCAGGTGTATAGACAATCATACACTTTTCCAAGTATTCCCCCTGATATTTCCATTACCCACCTGGCACCAAACATAGTTATCACAGTATTATTGACTATATTCCCCATGCTGTGCTTTACTAAATTTGTCTTAAATTTTGAGTTGTGTGAGAATACTGCATTGATTTTAGAGACAATTACTAGGAAAATCTGAATGCGATAGTTATCAATGTTTCTGTTTTTAGTCAGGGACCATATAAAATCAAGTCTAAAAATCTGCCATCTGTTCAAATTCATTTTCTTTTGTTCCTAGCTTGTGATTTTTTTACTACTAAAAAAAAAGATGTTTAGGACAGTCTCAGCATGCCTTTCCAGATTTTCACCATAACTCTTCTATGCTGCATACAACACTCTCCCAGGATTTGATTCAGCCCAGTCAGCTTTACTTTTGAACAGATTAATTTACTTAGTCATGATGCTGATTCCAACTTAAGTCTCTGGGAGTAAAACTGACATTGAATATAAAGCACTTTAAGGTTCTCCAAAGTTAAGCACTAAAAAACTGTAATGTTTTATTGCAGTTTTTTTAAAAAAATTGTTTACTTAAGTACTCAAATATTACTAGTCTTAGAGAAGGATTTTTTTTCATTTTTTAACCTAATGGATATTATTAACTGAAGCTTCAGATTTGGTTCCTAAAACACATTTATTATCATTTTATATCTATGTCTGTCTATCTGTCATCATTCTTTAACATATCTATAATCATACATTTTAATTCTAGTTGTATTTGTCAGAATGGTCGATCAAATGAGACACTTCTGAAGTTGAGGGGGTTGTTTTTTTTAACTTTGTGATGAATATTAATGCAGAGTTGAGTTGTTTTCTTGGTTGTGATGAATGGTGTCTACTCTGTGTGACTTTGCCATTCTCCTTTGTTGCACGGCTCTCTGTTTGCAGTTGTGATTCTGCCATGATTGTGAGCTGGCACTTAACCACAATAAACAAAGCATGGGTGCAGTTAAAAGATATTTAAAGCTATTGTGTAAGAGTCCACTTGTCAATGCCTTAAAGTTTTTTCTTCCTCTTCTTTCAATGCTTGTTTTTCCTAAGTCTTAAATTTAGAGTAGTATACATGATTATTTTTTTTTAAATTGGCACAAATTTTTTTATTTTGAAAGAATTCAAACAGTATTTGCCAATGTTTCTGATTTTATATTTTTATTTATGTTTTCTAAGTCATCTGAGTGAGATAATTTATGTAAAAGCATCTATTACTAGTTTGAACACTTTACATGCACTCAACAAACTTTAATTTTTTGAAATCCTTTTCTTTTTTTGGCTGATTTGGCCTAATATTTAGAGTACTTTGTAGAAAAACTTCCTTCTTGGTAGGAGGTAGGAAAAGCTGAAAAGATGGGCAGAGAGCTTAATTATTTACCAGGTTCCAAACATGTCAGCCACCTCTATTGTGCAAAACAGCTTAGACTTGTGGTTTCCTCAGATCACTTACAGAACTGTTTGTGGGGGCTGCAGACTTCGAAGGAGGAAATAGCATAGTTCTGCCATGGATAATGGAATGGAGCTGACTGATAATGCTGACAGATTTCAAGGATGATGGCCTTTCTAATCAGGACCAGTGGTCTACATATACTTGGATAAGATAATTACCAAAAGCTGTGAACACTTTTTTTTTTGTTTTAATTTGACCTCCAGACATAGCAACAACTACAAGTTATACAAATGTTAGGCTGTGGGGCAGAGATGAAAACCTGGTACCTACTCTTCACTCCATTTAAATGCTGTGCCAAATGACTCCGTCTGCACCATTCTGTGAAACCTCCTACTGCACTGATCCTCACACTGTCCAGCTTGGACCCTCAGTACATCCTCTATCATTCAATAGCACATTGGTCTCCTAACCACTCATTCTTACTCATCAAAGCTTTTCTCTTAAATTTTTTTATTTTGAAAGAATTCTTAATTACAAAACAGTTTTAACAAAGTATATAGAGTTCCCATATACCCTTCAGGCAGCTTCCCTGATGACAACCTCTAGTCTAACTTTGACACATTTATCAAAACTAGAAAATTAGCACCGGTACAACACAGTTTAACTAAACGCTGTATTGTATTTGGACTTACTTCACTGCTTTCCACTGAAGTCTTATTTCTAAGACCCAACCCAGTACCACATTGCATTCAGTTGTCATGTCCCATTAGTTTTCTCCAACCTATCTTTCCTTGTTTCAGTCTTTCTCCTTTCTCATGACTTTAATACTTTTGAAGATTACTAGTCAGATGTTTTGTACAACGTCCTTCAGTTTGGGTTTGGCAGATGTTTCTCACAATTGGACTGCAGCTATGGGTTTTAGGAAGACTACCAGAGCCACAGAAGTGAGGCACCCCGCACATCATGTTAGGGGGTGCACGATGTCATCATGACTTCATGCTGGTGATGTAAACCTTGATCACTTGGTTCCGGTGATATTTGATGGGTCTCTCTACTGTAAAATTACTATTTCCCCCCTCTTTTGGGGAAAGGTGAGTAAGTCTAACCCATGCTTAAGGGAAGGAGAATTAAGCTCCTCTTCCTGGAGGGGGGAATATTGAAAAATATTTGGTCATACATTAAAATCACAACAGTAATAAATAAATCTACTGGGAAATATAGTTTGAGGCTATGTAAACATTCTGTTTCTCCTAAATGTTTTGGTGACAACTTTTAGTATTCATCTGTGGTGATTGCTGTGGTGATTTTCTGTTTCCCTCATTTCTTCTACATTTATTATTTAAAGAATTTTTAAAGTATATTTTATTGATTATGCTATTACAGCTTTCCTAATTTTTCCCCTTTATCCCCTTTCCACCCTGCACCCCAAACCTCCAGCATCCCCCCACTTAGTTCATGTCCATGGGTTGTACATATAAGTTCTTTGAATTCTCTGTTTCCTATACCATTTTTGACTTCTCCTCATCTATTTTATGCCTATCAATTATGCTTCTTCTTCTCTGTACCTTTCTCCCCATTCCTCCTCTTCTCCTCCCCACTGAAAACCTCCATGTGATGTCCATTTCTTGGATTCTGTTTCTGTTCTAGATGTTTGCTTAGCTTTTGTTTTCATTGTTTTGCTTTTTCTTTTAGGTTCATTTGTTGATAGTTCTTAATTTGTTGCCATTTTGCTGTTCATAGTTTTTGATCTTCTTCAATTTCTTAGATAAGTCCCTTTAACATTTCATATAATAATGGCTTGGTGATGATGCATTCCTTTAACTTGACCTTATCTGGGAAGCACTTTATCTGCCCTTACATTCTAAATGATAGCTTTGCTGGATAGAGTAATCTTGGATGTAGGTCCTTGCCCTTTTCATGACTTTGAATACTCCTTTCCAGCCTCTTGCCCACAAGGTTTCCTTTGAGAAATGGTCTTATGGGCACTCCTTTGTAGGTAACTGTCTCCTCTTCTCTTACTTCTTTTAAGATTCTCTACTTATCTTTAATCTTGGGTAATTTAATCATGATGTGTTTTGGTGTGTTCCTCTTTGGGTCCAACTTCTTTGGGACTCTCTGAGTTTCCTGGAAGTCTGTTTCCTTTGCCAGACTGGGAAAGTTTTCCTTCATTATTTTTCAAATATGTTTTCAGTTTCTTTCTCTAGTTCTTCTTCTGGCATCCCTATAACTCAAATATTGGAATATTTAAAGTTATTCCAGATGTTCCTCAGCCTCCCCTCATTTTTTGGAGTTCTTGTTTCTTCATTCCATTCTGGTTGAATGTTTATTTCTTCCTTCTGTTCCAAATCATTGGTTTGAGTCCTGGTTTCTTTCCTGTCACTGTTAGTTCCCTGAATATTTTGTTTGATTTTACTTTGGGTATCTTTCATTTGTTCTTTCATTTTCTGACCAAGCTCAATCAGTTCTGTGAGCATTTTGATTACCAGGGCTTTAAACCATCAGATAGGTTGGCTATCTCTTTATCACTTAGCTCTCTTTCTGGAGTGTTGCTCTGTTCTTTCTTTAGGGCCACATTTCTTTCTCTTGGGACACCTGTTAAGTTGTAAGGGGGTGGAGCCTTAGGTATTCACCAGAGCAGGGCAACCCTCCTTGCTGCGATGTGGCACTGCCTGTGGGGAAGGGGCTAGAGAAGGAACAATGCAGCTTGCCTGCTCGGTTGTAGCCCCACTTTCCAACGAACTCGTGCGAGACTCAAGAGTTTCTCCCACCAAGGCAACCCCCACTGTAGTCCACAGTCTGCTCTGAGTCTCAGTTTCCCATTCAGTCAGCCCCACCCAGGAGATCCACCACCTTGACACGGGTTCTCTCGGGATCAGCCCATCTTAATGGTCTGGTTGGTCTGGTTGACTCTTTCTTTAATTCCTTGGTTGTTGGAATTCCATGCAGTTTGATTTTCTGGCACTTCTGTTTGTTTATTGATTTTAGATTGTTTGTTATCCTCCTTTTAGTTGTGCAAGAAAGCAAAGGGTTTCTACCTATTTCTTCATCTTGGCTGGGACCTTATTATTTAAAACTATTCAATGAAATGTTTGTCCTTTCTTTCCTATTTATTTAATCATTCATTTGTATCTGTATAAACTTATGGATATTTATTTTATTTTTGTGCTATCATCCAATACTATTTTTGTTTATTGATCTAAGAGCTTTGGCCATTGGAAATTCTTCATGTTGGTTTTTATGTTCTCCTGACATCTCCCTCCTCTGTCTTTTCTTTTTAAACACTCTAATTTTGGCATTCATCACAACTTTTTTGCCCATTTCTGTGATCACATCAACTCCCATGATCCTTATCTCCACCAACTTCTGCACCTACTCCCTGAATCTTGCCATCATCTGTAATTGCTCTACTTTCACAATATTAAACTTAAGTTCCTCATTTTTCAGGTCTCTTAGTCTTTGCCTTCAACAAATATTCTTTCATCTCATAGGAGCTTCCAGTCTCTTCACTTCTCTATTTTCTCCCAGTGCATAAATGTTAGAGCTTGGAGCCCATACTGCAAGTCAGCATTCCAACCAGTTATTGGTGAAAACCACCCCACCTTATTAGGCCCTTGGCCATGTATTTGGCAAGTTTTCATGTGTGTAGAATCAGCCCTCTCTCCTACTCTCCACTCTCCTCAGTGCAGTCACTCTGCACCTTACTCTGTCCTCTTCTCAGCTGATGAGTTGATTTGTTGCTGCACAGAAACAGTAGAAATAAAAAAAATCTTTCACTTTGTCCGATAAATTAATTATCTTACCTATCCTACTCTTCCTTTTTTTAAATTTTATTTTTTTCCTCTAATGAAAGATGCAGTCTTCTTTTATCTTAGGTTAATCCCTTTTCCCTGGGCTATGAATCCTATTCTTTCCATCCTTTATAACTTCCTCAGCCTCTTGATTATCCCTCTTTCTCCTGTATCTCTATATTCTTTCCTTCTCTTGCTGGCTCTTTTGCTTGAGCACGTAAATAAAGCAAAACAGAGCAGAAGGCCTCCCTCAAGCCTATATTACATTCAATATACATTACTCCCAGTACTTCTTGACAGGCACACTTTTTGAGAAATGTCTACCTACATGTCTCTACTTCTTAGTCCACCACAATTCTGTTTTTGTCCTTCTGTAGCCTCCTGCTATATTGGTCTTACTGAAGTTTCCAATGGCCCCCATGTAACCAAATCCTGTGGATACTTATCAGTCCTCATCTTCCTTGATCATCCTGTGTTGATCATACTTTTCTTCTTGAAATCCTCCTTTTATTTTGATTTGGTGGCATCTTTTGTTTTTCCTCCAGCTATTCTGGCCATTCTGTTTTTGTTGCCCTATTCTTTGGGGTTCTTGTCTAGGGCCCCTTCCCACATCAGTACACTCCTGAGGCAGGGAGAGAGGAGATTTGTTTTCTGCAAAACTTACTATTACGATCTCTATGGCTAAAAAAATCTGTGTCTCCAGCCCAGAAGTCTCTCATGAGCCTCAACTCCCGATACTTACCCGATCCTGAGATACCACCACTTCTATGTTCCTTGGATACCTCAGACTCACACATTCAAAACTAAATTCACATCTTCCTCCCCTTTGTTTCCTTTCTTGATGAATGGCACTACTATGTCCCTAGAACTAAGACCAGAAACCTGGAAGTCTTTCTTGACTCTTATTTCTCTTGCCTTCAGAAGTATTATTTTGTTTTTTTGTTTAGAATATTTTGTCTGCACTTTAACATCTTTCAATTCCCTCAAATCATTCCCCACACCTTTCTTGATGATCTCTCAAATTTAGGTAGATGCCCCTCCTTTGTGCTCCAGGTCACCCCACATTTTATTAGAGCATTTAGCACACCAAATACTTTGTTTCCTTTCCTGTATCTCCGTTAAGTAGAAGTGAATGAATGAATTCCTTTGATTTTTTTTATTAGGCACAACTACCCTTTTACTGCTCTTCCTTTCAATCTTTTTCTAAGCAAAAATTGATATAAAACAGGTTTAATTTCAGAAAACTATTTCAGGTATCTTCCATGTAGAAACATCACAATTTGTTGTTGGGTTCTTAGATAATCCAATATCTTAATTAATTCATAATATGGCTCAAATCAATTTATAATTCTTTTTGGCATTTTCCTATGACTACTGCTCTATGGATCCCATATTTCCTTCCAGCCTCTTCCCTATTTACTTCTCATTTTCTTCTTCCATAACTTATCAGCCACACAACGGGTTAAATGGGCTTATATGGGTTTGTATGGGACCTCTTTGCAACATTGGTTGTCTGGGAAATGCTAAATTGCAGTTCTTAGGAAGAAGAGAATATGTTGGAACAAATAATGTTTATGTCCCTAGTTGAATCTACATCAATAGATTATTCCTTTGTTTATGGAAAAATTAAATGGCTAGAGGTTGTGACTGCCACAATGCCTATGACCCAATGTCTATCAATTACTGAAATGGGACTGCAATTTCTTCATACACATTTTTTCTAGACAATTGCTAAGGCAATCGATGGCCACCAAGAATAAAAGTAGTAATGGCCTAGACCTAGACATAGGCCAGGTCAGCCATTGATATCATTTATGTGTATAAATATTGATTATTTAGGTTTACAAAATTTGGAAGCATCTACACACACACACACACACACACACACACACACACACACACATCTTTTGCAATAAAAAACTCTCTTGTAATATTATTGCTTCCTGGGCTACTAGTGTGGAAGAAAAACTACTGTGATGTAAAATCTTTTCTGTCTTGAGATTGTGACTTCTTGATGAGACTCCTTTGGTTGAAATTCCTAAAACTGAATTTCCAATTTACTTATACCTCAGTGGTTAATGTTCACATTTTATTCAGGTATTGCACTCAGCCCAAGAGTACACTTGGATTGCCCTCTGATTAGCAAAAATCTATAAAACTATTTAATATTTGCTGCACTGCCCTTCACCTAGTTAGACTGCCTGATGCTTTGCTGAAACAAAGCAACTCTTCACGCTGCCAGCACAAGATTATCTTCTCCTTGTGTTGGTTTCTGGCAGCCAACATGCTGCTGTGCCTCTCTGTGCCTCGTGAAGAAGGGGTTGGGTGCGGCTGGTTAGACATGAAGTTTGTATATATTAGTCCAACATGTATATGGAACTTCTGTGTTGTTCTACTCACCTACACCTAATTGCCCAAGACAAAATTTTCAGTACATACTCTTGTGTAGTCTCTCAATATCTCTATGTCCTGTAGAGTTTATGTTAGAAAGAAAGAAATTTAGGCTTCATATTTCAGTGCTAGTAGCTTATTTTAAACTGTAACTTACATTTTGGAGGCACACTCACTTAGTTGTGTGAATAATAAATTTTTAAATATATTTTATTGATTATGCTATTACAGTTGTCCCATTTTCCCCCCTTCACTCCCATCTACCCTGCATACACCCTCCCATCCACACCCCCGCCTTTAGTTCATGTCCATGGGTCATACATAAAAATTCTTTGGCTTCTACATTTCCTATACTATTCTTACCCCACCCCTGCCAATTTTCTACCTACAAATTATGCTTCTTATTCCCTGTACCTTCCCCCCACCCCCTCCCACTCTCCTGTCAATAAACCCTCCATGTGATCTCCATTTCTGTGTTTCTGTTCCTGCTCTATTGTTTGCTTAGTTTTGTTTTGTTTTGTTTTAGGTGTGGTTGTTGATGATTGTGAGTTTGCTACAATTTTACTGCTCATATTTTTTATCTTCTTTTTCTTAAGTAAATTCCTTTAACAGTTCATATAATAATGGCTTGGTGATCATGAACTCCTTGAACTTGACCTTATCTGGGAAGTACTTTGTCTGCCCTTCCATTCTAAGTGAAAGCTTTGCTGGATAGAGTACTCTTGGATGTAGGTCCTTGCCTTTCATGACTTGGAATACTTCTTTCCAGCCTGTTCTTGTCTGTAGGGTTTCTTTTGAGAATTCAGCTGACAGTCTGATGGGACCTGCTTTGTAGGTAACTGTCTCCTTTTCTCTTGCTGCTTCTAGGATTCTCTCCTTAATTTTAATCTTGGGTAATGTAATTATGATGTACCTTGGTGTGTTCCTCCTTGGGTCCAACTTCTTTGGGACTCTCTGAGCTTCCCGAACTTCCTGGAAGTCTATTTCCTTTACCAGATTGGGGAAGTTCTTCTTTACTATTTGTTCAAATAACTTTTCCACTTGTTGCTCTTCCTCTTTCCCTTCTGGTACCCTTACAATTTGGATGTTGAGATGTTTATAGTTGTCCTGGGGGTTCCTAAGCCTCTCCTCATTTTTAAAAATTCTTGTTTCTTCATTCTGTTCTGATTGGATGTTTCTTTCTTCCTCCTGGTCCACACTGTTGATTTGAGTCCCAGTTTCCTTCCTCTCACTGTTGGTTCCCTGTACATTTTCCTTTATTTCCCTTAGTGTAGCCTTCATTTGTTCATCTTAATTTGTGACCAAATTCAACCAATTCTGTGAGCATCCTGATTACCAGTGTTTTGAATTGTGCATCTGATAGGTTGGCTATCTCTTCATCACTTAGTGGTATTTTTTCTGGAGCTTTGATCTGTTCTTTCATTTGGGCCATTTTTTTTTGTCTTGATGCACCTGTTATGTAGTAAGGGGTGGAGCCTTAGATGTTCACCAGGGTGGGGCAACTCAGTTGCTTTGTTGTGCTGCTGTACGTGGGGAAGAGGTCTAAGAAAGAACAATGGCACTTGCTCTGCTCTCTGCTGGATTCCAGTCACTCCCCCTGCTTCCCACAATCAAATTGGGCCCTTCTAGTGCTGACTCCCAGGTGGGTGGGATTGTATACGTTCTAGGATACTATGGGTCTCTCCAATGAACTCTCCAGTGAGGCTGGGAGTTTCTCCTGGCACCTCAACCCCCACAGGTGTTTTCAGTCAGTGGATTGAGGATTTATTTTCCCGTGCTGGGACCCTGGGTTGCACAGTCTGTCTTGCTCCCCAGTTTCGTCTGGTTTATCTGCAGGTAAATGTGGGACTGCCTGTTCTGCCAGCTGCCTTGGGCACTGCACCCCAGTCCACAATCCACCACCTTGCTGAGTCCACCAGTGGCTGCTTTTCCAAGAGCCCTCTCTACCCAGGCTGCCTGACTCCGCCCCTCCTACTGGTCTGGATGAATGTGTCCTCTTTAACTCCTTGGTTGTTGGACTTCCATACAGTTTGATTTTCTGTCAGTTCTGGTTGGTTTTTGTTTTTAAATTGCTATTGTCCTTCCTTTGATTGTGCGAGGAGGCACAGTGTGTCTACCTGTGCCTCCATCTTGGCCAGATGAATAATAATTTTATACATAAGCTTAGAGTGTTATCCAGGAAGTGGGGTACATTATGAGCAATCACTGGTCAGGTCCTTTATTTGTATGCGGGAACAGAGTTTGGTCTAAAGATTATAATTTGTTATTCAATTAGTATATATTGAACTTGTAAAATACTTAAAACATAGCCCTAGGCATGATAAGGGTATTTAAGACTCTATCTTTGATTTAGCCACTCCAAACACGTACTCTTAAAATGGTCCTAAAAAATCCTTGGTCAACGGCTTATTAACTACAAGCCCATAAATTGAAGCTGTAGTAAGTGTTGAGGAAAGAGTCAAGGAGTGATCAGAGTGAGGAAACATTTGTTTCTCTAACACATTCTAGAAAAGATTTATTGAGTGCCTACTTTGTGCCAAGCACTATGCTAAGTTAGGTGCTAAGATACCAAGATAAATCCATACATTATTTGCCTCAGGATCTTAAGAGGAAGAAAGCATGTAAAAATAACATGGGCAAACTGCTGTAGGAATACAAAGAAAATTCTGAGGAGAGGTGAAGCTTTCAGAGGTGTGAAAAGAATCCATGAATCCCCATGACTACAGTTCTAAACAGAGCTGCTGCTTGCAGTGTTTGGTTCCTGGTTACCTTGGACAGAAATGATTCATCATGCTAAACTGTCCCAATCACTCACTCTATCAACAAACTGACTAGTTAGAATTCAGTAAACTGAGACAACTGAACTTTGCAAACTTTATGTTAGCCTTTAGGATACTAATTATAAAACAGCATAAGGAGATGCTTTGAAATTCAGTTTGTAAAGATTGTTTGAGCATGTGGGGCAATTATTGAACAAATATTTGAATGTGTTGAAGCAGTGTAGGCACAGCTAAGTGGGGTTGGGAGTTATCAGGAGAAAGAAACACTACCAGAAGATTCCTCATCACTTCTTACATGTTCAAATCCATGTCAACAGCTTTTCTCACTCTCATTCCTATCTTCAGGCATTATCATTCTGAAGTACTGTACACCATTACAGTTTAATAAAAATAAAATGTGAACTACATATATTGTAAATTTCCTAGTAGTCATATGTAAAAAAGATAAAAAGGAATAAAATTAAGTTTAACGATATATTTTATTTAACCCAATATACTCCAAATATTATTTCAACATGTGATCAATATAAAAATTATTAATGAGATATTTTACATTTTTTGCCTGTATTCTGAATTCTCTTGTGCATTTAATAATTATGGCACATCTCAACCAGGACTAGTCACATTTGAAGAACTCAATAAACACATGTGGCTAGTAGTTACTATACGGGCAATGTAGTTCTTTGTCTCTCTCTCTCTCTGTCTCTCTCACATTCTCTCTCTCTCTCTGTCAATATAGGTATTAAGTTTTTAAGAGTCTGCATAGAAGATGAATCTTCAGTCTTATTTGGGGACCTTATTATCATGTTCATTGGTGATCAGAAATGCTCTTAAATGTAGCCCAAATTTCCTTAACTAATATTTGACTATTTCTTCTCATCTCATGCTGTTGTGGATGAAAAAGGGAAAGTGACTCTATGGAAAGTGACTTCACCAGGTGATCTGATCATAAATTCCTAACCAGGCAGGTCATGTTAGGTAGTCACCCCTGACATATAACTTCTTTAAGCAAGCCCTGTCCATTGTTTCTGAGGATCTAGGGTAAAACACTTTCAAAATGACTCCTTTCACACCCCTATTTTACAATGTGATCACACTTAAGACAGCATATAATCTTAACTATTTTGTAATTTGATCCCTGCTTTACTTTCTTCTACCTTTATGTAGTCCCTCCTTAATCTCAAATGCAAAGAAGTGATTCGGATACCGGCCCGCAGTGTCCATGGCGTTATGGATAAGATATGAGACAAATTCACACAGACTACCGAGTCCTGTGGAGGAAAAGGGATGGCATGGCTACTCTCTCAAGGGAAGAGCACCCTGACCCTTGCCTTGACAAGCTTTTATTGGCTTTCAATTTGCATAGGAATACAAATAAGCTCATTAATCATTTTGAGGCAGTAAGGATCAAAGAATAGATAGCATAAAAAGAACTACGAGGGCTTATGCTGAGTCAGGGTCTGTTAGCTAAAGGGCTACAAAACTTTGGGAAACAAACTCATTTCCTGCTCGGACCCTTATCATTTAATTGAGAGCGTTTTTAGCAAAGGAGGTTTCACAAGATTTTGTATATTCTTTCTTAGGCCTGATCACCCAGGGGACCTGCCCTTTCCAGCACAGGGCTGCATTGCCCTCTGCCATTGTTTCAGGCTTAAGTCAGGCATGGAAATTAAGGCAGCCAAAAGATTAAGAGACTTCTTGCAGACAGAATGAAGACTCAGGCTATGTCAAAGCTGAGGGGTGAGGGTCCATCACCCTCTTTTGCTATGGCCCCCCAAATCCTTCCCTGGGGGCTCCCAGTGATGGTGACTGTCTTAGGTTGTTCCTCCCTTGAGGAATTGTACCCGTCATTGGCTAACCAATCAAGCATTGCAGGCCAGGCAAAGTGAGGTAAAGGGAGCAGAGGCAGCATCCCTGCCAGGAAGATAAGCTTTGTTTTCATAGTGGTTTATGGTCCAAAGGTCTATCACTCAGCTTTAGCCAAGGGGGGGGGGGGGAATTACAGCTTCTGAAACCAGGCAGGTGGTTCCCAACAAAGAAAAGACTGCAATCTGTTGTTTTCTGGAGCATTTATTTTAGTCTATTGAGATTTTGCTTCCAAGGCACATCCTCTATTTGGCTCAAATAAATTTTTTGTAAAAATTCTGTATAGGCTTCAACATTTTTTACATCAACACGATTATCATGCAATAGTTAACTGAATTTCTACAATGTCCTAGGTTTTATGTTATGTGTTGGGACATAATAGTGAGAAGCACTACTATGGTTCCTGCTTTCTGGGTGTTTACAGTGTAATGAAGAAGAGAAATATTAAACAAATAAGTAAATTACATATGTAATTATGACCCATGTTAGGATGGAGAAGTGCAGAGAGTTAGGAGGATTTGTAACAAGAGAACCTCTCTTAGTCTGGTGGGCCTGGGAGAATTTCCTCAAGAAAGTGACCTTTGATCTGAGATCAGAATAATCCCTGTGAGAGAATTCTGAGGTAAAAAGACTTTGACACTTTCAGGGAATTAGCAAGAGGATGGTGGGGTTCAAGTGGAAAGAGCAAAGGCAAGAGTGGTTTAAGATGAGGTTGGGGAGCTAGGCAGAAGCCAAAAGAGGGATAGTCTTTAGGTGATGTTAGGAACCGGCCTTCTCCAAGAGCAAAGAGAAGCCACTGTATTTTTAGTGATAATTAACAGAGGGACATTATTGGACTTGCATGTTAGAATATCATTCTGCTGTAGATTGGAGAGTGGATCTGAAGGAAAATGAGTGAATGTGGGAATTTACAGGAAGCTGTTTTGTAATCTATGTAAGAGGATTAAGGAATTGGCTACCTAAAGACCTAAACTGATAACTTTGTGACTATTTAGGCAATTATTCTGATAGGACTTAGTGAATGATTGGAAGATAAGGGAGAATGACATGGAGGAGTGTCCAAAGGGCCTTCCAGCTTTTCTGATTTGCTTAATTAAATGGATGTGCACCCTTTTAAGAATTTTCTTAGTTTTCTTCTGGCATGATGAAATTTTAGGGTGAAGTATCCATTGTCTAAAATAGAAAATTCAGTGTTGTCTATCACTTTTTTCTTTTTTTCCTTGAATCAGAAATGTATAATACTTTGGTGCTAATGATTGGATAACATAAAGAAAAACATCAGCTCTGGTTGGTGTGGCTTAGTGGATTGAGTACCAGCCTGCAAACCACTGGTTTGATTCCCAGTCAGGGCACATGCCTGGGTTTTAGGCCACATCCCCAATAGGGGGTGTGAGAGGCAACCACATGTTGATGTTTCTCTCTCTTTCTTCCTCCCTTCCTCTCCCTCTAAAAATAAATAAATAATAAAAAAAGAAAACAGAAAAAATCAACAGTGAGCTTCTGTCCATATTTCTTATGCTTTACTTACTTACTGAGTAATCATAGGGTGAGTCACTTAAAGATTTTATTGCCTTGAACATCACTATCTTTTTTCTTATAAGTTATATAATCTTTGTGTTAACACAGTATTATTGCCATAATGCTGTCCTGAGTAGAGGTTGATGACAAACTTTGCAGAGGAATGCTAAGGGAAAACAATAAAGGAAATAACTTGTCTGACCCTGAGGTTTCCTAAGGCAATTCAGAAACCACAATAAAGTTTTTATTTATTTTTTTACAATTGGTTTGTATAGATTTGTAATCATACTTAGATAATCATTAAACAGATACATTTTACATTGCTGTTCTTTTTTATGTTGGCTATTTAATAGTTGATTTATTTCTTATTCAAAGTCTAGTTGACATAAAAAATTTAAACTGTTAGATAATTCAAACTAGTTGGACATTGACAATCATGCTCACTCATTCATGGGATAATTTTTGAGCTCCTAGATGCTTAACAGGATAAACAACCCTTGAGGAGTTTACAATAAAGTTGTGGAAGCATTAATGAATAAACACACAAATATATAAAGTAGTATCGATAGTGATAAGTGCTGCTTAGAAAAGGGAAAGAGATAAACTGCTGTAGAGCAACAATGGAGGCTATGTAGACATGCTGATTAGGAAAGACTATAAGAGTATGTGTGAACAGTATCTTGAAGGAAATTTGGCAGTGAGCTGGGCAAATACTGAGGGAAAGACCCATTTAGGCACAGGAAAGTGAGCACAGAGATTCTGAGATGGTCATGTGCATCTTGGAGGAACAACAAGAAAGCCAGTGAGGCTGAACTTCTGTGAGGAAAGGAACAATAGAAGAAATGGGATCAAAGAGGTGATGAAGAGCCATGTTCTTATGGTCAAATATGGCAATTCCACTGCTGGGATTATACCCTAGGAACCCTGAAACACCAATCCAAAACAACCTATGCGCCCCAATGTTCATAGCAACACAATTTACAATAGCTAATGCTGGAAGCAACATAAGGTCCCATCAGTAAATGAGTGGATCAAAAAACTTTGGTACATTTACACGATGGAATACTATGCAGCAGAATGAAAGAAGGAGCTCCTTTCCTTTACGACAGCATGGATGGAACTGGAGAGCATTATGCTAAGTGAAATAAGCCAGGTGGTGAAAGACAAATACTATGTGATCTCACCTATAAGTGGAACCTAATCAACAAAACAAACAAGCAAGCAAAATATAACCAGAGACATTGAAATTAAAAACAAACTGACAGTAACCAGAGGGGAGGTGGGAGGGGATAATGAGGGTGGGGGGAAGGGGAGAGGGTTTTCAGGAACAAGTATAAAGGACACATGGACAAAACCAAAGAGGGGTAGGATCAAGGGTAGTAAGTGGGGATGGCTGGGGTGGGGGAAAATGGAGACAACTGCACTTGAACAACAATAAAAAAAGTAAAAAAAAAGAATCTTATGGTCAAATAAAGATTTTGGATTTTATTCTAAATATGATGAGAAACCATTGGATCATTTTGAACAAGGGACAGGTTTGAGTTTAAATGTAGGGTATATGAGAAAGAGGAGAATCAGGCATGATTCCTAGATTCTTGGTCTGAGCTACTGGTTGTACATTGATGCCATTTATTAAGATGGAGAAAACTAGGGAGGAATGAATCTAGAGGAGAAATAAAAATAGTTCAGGTTGGGATGTGTTAAGTTTGAAATATCTGTTAGAAATGCAAGTGGAGATATTGAACAGACATATGTAAACATTTGAAGGCTGTAGATAAACATTTGAAAGTGACACCTAGAATTTAAAGTAGCTATTACAATGCTTGTTTATGAATCCCAGTAGGTTTTCTGCAACCACTACTTCCATTATATTTGCTTCCCCCCTTGTCCTATTTTTACCCTTGCTTTTGACTTGTAAAGGGGAAGAGAAGATTCTTTTTATAGGAGAATAGCAGTCTTCAAATGATAATGGATGGAATGGGAACAGTCTACTTATCTATAGATATTTGTTGAAAGCTTACTGTGTGCAAAACCATAACACAGTGAGCAAAAGCAAAGTGAGTTCTCGTTTTCACTAGGTTTACAATATGGTGCACAATAGGGCACTGGGGTTAGTTCGAACATTAATCAAGTAATCATGAAGACATAGCATTGTAATGGCAGCATGTAAAGGAACAGAGATGCATGTTGCCAGAGTACTTACAATAAGAGTTGTGTCTTGGTATAGACTCAAGGAAGGCTTCCTGGTGGTATGATTATGAGTTGTTATGTGAAGAGTGAGTAGGAGTTAACTAGGCAAAGAGTGATTCAGCATATACAATGGCCCTGTCATAGGAGGGAGTATAATACATACTCATTCATATGTAAAAAAGATTAGTGTGGAAGGAGAGTGTGAGGGATAATATTGTGCCAGATGAAGGCTGAGAGTCATGAAGCAAACAGATAATGACATGTGGCCAGTAGTTTGAGAAAAATGGTTTGAGAAAAATCATTGTGGTTACAGTGTGGAGAATGGATTGAGGTTGAGGGTAGGGATAGAGGGAAGGGACAGACAGAGGATTACGAAGACCTGAAGAGCCATAGATCAGAGTCTACTGCGGCAATCTAGGTGAGAAATGAGGGTGGTTTGGACATAGTGGTACAGAATTAGGGAGCAGAGTAGATGTAGGAGCTTCAAGGAGAGTCTCAAAGACAGACACTGATACTAAGAAGCCATACAACAAGGTAGTTAAGACTTCAAGCTTTGGAATCAGACATAAGTGGGTTGGAAACACAGCTATTCTACCTACCACTGTGTGACTTTGGACACGTTTCTGTAAATTGGGGATAATAGTACCTATATCACAGGTTATTATAGAGATTAAATCAGACATTGTTTGACAAAAAGCTGAGTCAGCGTTCAATAATTAACATAATGTCACTCTCTGGAATTTAACAATCATCTCCAAAAAAAAGGTATCAGGGAAAAATAGTTTTCTATGTTGGTTGGAAACCTTTAGAGGAAACTCCATAAATACAAATTTACTGATCATCCACTTTCAACAATCATTCATAAGAACACTATTCATTGATTATTGACTGTAGTTTTGATTTTGAGATATTCTTTCACAGAAAATAGGCCCTATGTAAAGGTATTAACATATATATGAAATTTGTTATCTGTACATCTATGATTCAACATGATTAAAATGTTTGTCTTTATTTTATATGAAAAACATACAACCAAAAACAAACTATGGAAAAGATCATCTTTAAACACAATTACATGCTATCAATTTCTGAACTTCATTATACTTACTATTATAGACTTATCTGAGTTAATTAACATCCTGTAACTCAAAAATCAATTATTTTACAATGAAGCATAAAATTAGTTGAAGAGATTCAAATATAAGGGGGCATGGTATATTGGCTTCTCTTCTGAGGTGTGGATCAAATAAAAATGTGCGACAAGAAAAAATACAGATGACATGTTAGGTAGTGGGTAACTAATTGTGCTTTTAGTATACAAGCAAAAAAAAAAAAAATACCTGCTTGGAATTTAAAAATGCATACTTTAGCATTTTTGCTTTAAACTTTATGTTTTTCCTTCATAAACATAAAATTATTCTCCAAATGTGATTCATTTCAAGGACCTTCATATTTTATACATGTAAATGAAATAATATATGTTACATTCCCAGCCCAGTGATTGATACTTACTATTCTACAACAGAAAAAGTTGTCTTCCTTTCTCTTCCTCTTAGGTACCTTCTGCAGCATATAAACTTATTTAAGTTATTTAACTGCAAGTTTTACCCAAAGAACACTTCCTTTATTGTTATTATTATTTAGTTTTTGAAACTATATGTGCAATACATGCTCATTTCAGATATCTTGGAAAACATGGAAAACAACAACAGAAAGGTCACCAGTGACTTCACCCTAGAGAAAACTAGTTTTGATATTTAGGTACATATCCTTTAACACATTTTTTTCTAGAATACTCAATTTGGAATTCATAACCTTGGCTTTCAGATAGGCTCTTTCATGTAGCATGTGATAAGGAGATTTAGCCAACTAGGGTCTATGTTGTTATTTTTGAAGAACAAAAAATATTCTAATTGCCAAATTTCCTATCTGTCCATATATTGTTCATTTGTCCAAATATTTTTTAAAAAACCTTATTTTTAAAAGCAGTTTTCAAAAGGAAAACAAAAATCACATGATTGTATCAATAGATGCAGAAAAAGCATTTGCTAAAGTACAGCACTGATTTATGATAAAAACACTCAGCAAAATGAGAGTAGAGGGAGCATACCTCAACATAATAAAGGCTTTATATGAGAAACCTACAGCCAACATCATACTCAATGGGCAAAAACTAAAAGCTTTCTCACTAAGATCAGGAATAAGACAAGGGTGTCTGCTTTTACCACTTCTATTCAACATGGTATTGGAAGTTCTAGCCACAGCAATCAGACAAGGAGAAGAAATAAAAGGCATTCAAATTAGAAAGGGGAAGTAAAACCATCATTGTTTGCAGATGACATGATAGTGTACATAGAAAATCCTGTAGACTCTACCAAAAACTACTCAACCTAATAAGTGACTTTAGTAAAACAGTGGGATACAAAATCAATATTCAGAAATTGAAGGCATTTTTGCACACCAACAACAAAATATCAGAAACAGAAATCAGGAAAAAAATCCCATTTCATATAGCAACAAGAAAAATAAAGTACCTAGGAATAAACATAACGAAGGAGGTAAAAGACCTGTATGCAGAAAACTACAAAACACTGAAGAAAGAAATTAAGGAAGACATGAATAAATGGAAGCATCTACTGTGTTTGTGGATTGGAAGAGTTAACATCATCAAAATGTCGATACTACCCAAAGCAATTTATTGACTCATACAATCCTCATTAAATTACTAATGTCGTATTTCACATCAAAGAACAAACATTTCAGAAATGTATATGGAACCATAAATGATCCCAAATAGCTGCAGCAGTTTTGAGAAAGAAGTAGGAGGGATCCCAGAAAGTAGGAGGGATCACAATACCTGACATCAAACTTCACTACAAACCCACTGTAACCAACACAGCTTGGTTCTGGCATAAGAACAGATACATCGATCAATGGAACCGAATAGGGAGCCCAGAAATAAACCCATGTCTGTATGGTCAATTAATATTCAACAAAGGAGACAGAAGCATAAAATGGAGTAAAAATAGCCTTTTCAACAAATGGTGTTAGGAGAGCTGGACAGCTACATGCAAAAAAAATGAAACTCAATCACCAACTTACACCATACACAAAAATAAATTCAAGGTGGATAAAAGACTTAAATATAAGCCACAACACCATAAAAGTCCTAGAGGAGAAGATAGGCAGGAAAATCTCAGATATTGCACACAGCAATATTTTCACCAATATGTTCCCTACAGCAAGGGACAATAAAGGAAAGAATAAACAAATGGGATTTCATCAAAATAAAAAGCTTCTCCATGGCTAAAGAATACAGAATTAAAATGAAAAGAGAACCAACCATATGGGAAAACATATTTGCCAATGATAATGTATTTTGTAGAATGTCCTTCAATTGAGATATTTTGATATTTTTCCTCATGATTAGCCTCCAGTTATCAGTTTTGGGCAGGAAGACCACAAAAGAGAAGTATCATTTGTATCATATCATATCAAAACAAAGGTAAATACTATCAACATGACTAGATCACTGTTGATGTGAACCTTGATTACCTAGCTGAGGTAGTGTTTGTCAGGTTTCTCCATTGTAAAGTTACTCTTTGAATCTCCCCTTTTCCATGCTCTTCTCTTTGGAAGTTGTTATTCATAGCCCATACTTCAGAAATGAGGAGTTAGGATCCCTTGCCTTGTGTGTGGTATAAATTATTTGGAATTCTGCTGCCAGGGAAATTTGTCTTTTCTCTCTCTCTCTTCCTCCCTTCCTTCCTTCCTTTCTCTCTCTTTCTTTCCCCCTTGTTTATCGATCATTTGTTTATATCAGTTAAGATTCACAGATATTTAGTTTATATTTTGGGCTGCAGTTCAATACTACTTTTTATTCATTTTGTTCCAATTCTTACAGTTTTGACCATTGTGAGCTCTTTTAGTTGGTTCCTGTGTTCCTGTAATATGTACCCTTACAAAATTTTTTTTTACTGGAGAACTTTCTTACTTTCTGGCACTACAATATGCTCTAGATTCATTTTAAAAATTTCATGTCCTGGCCCCAATTTTTTAATGATTAAAATTAAAGTCAGTAGGTTCTAGAATCACATTGCTACCCAACCAGTTTTGTAACCTGGTATTATTTTACCCATTGAGAAGGTAGACAGGGTCCAATATCTTTATCCATTTGAACTCCTTTAGAGCAGGGATACTATTGTTTGTTTTTCTCAACTGTATCCTCAGCACCTAGAATGGTGTCTGGTACAGAGTGGTGTTCCGTAAGAAAATCTGTTGAGTGAATAGATGAAAAGTGGATAGGAATATTTTTAGTTTGTAAATTCAGATAAACAAAAAATGGAATATGTTTTTTTATCATCTCCTGAAATATTTGTCTATTTTATTATTTTAAATTTAATTTTATTATTATCAAAGTCAAATATGAATGTAACTTAAAAATTCAAGTGTTTGTGCACAATTGTAAACAAACAAACAAACAAACAACCCCCCCCAATCTTCTAATTCATTCTGTGAAACAATCACTTTCAGTTTCCATGGCTGATTTTTGGTAGTTATCTCTATATGTCTAAATAACATGTTTTGTTGTTGCTTCTTGATTTATAAATTGTACACATTGTTTATTCACTTCCAGCTATGGAGAATGAGGATCTTGCACTGTACACTGTATTCTTTTTGTATTCCCATTCTCTTTTCCATATCGTCCAGAGACTATTAAGAATGCACCTGAAATCAATAATTAGTTTTATTATTGCTGCAGCAGAGGACATCCCTACATCATGCGGAATCAAGGTAAGCCTCAAAAGGAGGTAGTGACGATGTGTTATAAAATTTGTGGTGATTGGGATTGTTCAGAATTTATAAATTAGGGAGCTGATGGAGCAGTCAGTGCCTTCATTTTTTAGAAAACATAAAACCATGCAGAATTACCATTGCTTGTTTGTGGTCATAGCTCATATATAGGAGTCTGAATGAACTGACGTTTATTGTGAGAATCTGTAATGAATATCGTGGTTTGGTTTGGTATAGTTCTGTGAGTCAGCGTCTATTTTGCAAAATGTGATTTCTGATTTATTTCTTTCCTCTAACACTATAACTTCCAGAGAGCTGCTTTTCAATTCATCACTGTCAATATAGTTACATCACAACTGTGGTTAAGTTAATATTCAATGTTTACATTTCTACAACTATATTGGCAGTTGATCCATGTAATATACTATTATGCCTTTTCCTTTTCTCATTTTGCTGACACACACACGTAGTTGACAAGCTTTTTTAAAATTTTTCTATTACAGTTTACATTCAATATTATTTTGTATTAGTTTCAGTGTATAGCATAGTGGCTACACCATCATGTACTTTACAAAGTATTTCACCCAATATTATTTTTCCTTTTCTTTAAGTGCTTTTATTTTTTAAAAATTATTTTATTGTTGTTCAATTATAGTTGTCTGCATTTTCCCTCCCTCCCTTGCTTCCACCCTCCCCCTTGGTTTTGTCCATGTTTCTGTCCTTTATTGTAGTTCTTGAAAACCCTTTCCTCCATTGTCTCCTCCCCCTTCCCCTCTGGCCATTGTTAGACTGTTCTTAATTTCAATGTCTGTGGGTATGTGAAATACGCCAGGCAGTGAAAGAGAAATACCATATGATCTCACTTTTAACTGGAACAAAATCACCCAATATTATTAATGAATCATGCACAAAACAGTTACAACCTATAAGAACTTTATTGTCCTGTAAACTTGATGGAGTCTCTACTCTCTATTTTTTAATTTATTCCACACTGTTTATGAAAGGCTAAATCAAAAAAATTCAGCAACACATGTATCCATACTATAGTATCAAAAATTGATATAACAGATGTTAATTTTCCTTAATTAATTTATAAATTTAACAGAATACCCATAAAATTATCAGGTTTTGCCCCCTAAAGATAGAAAAGTTGATTATAAAGTTCATTTAAGTAAGTAAGTAAATAAATAAATAGCCACTATAGGAAGTCACTTGAAAAGAGAGTAATGGAGTGAGACAGACCTACTATGTATTAAAACAATTATAGCACTGCTCCAAAAGTCCTCTGTGCTCTACCTGTTTGTCTCCACCCCCCGCCCTCCCATTAGCTCCTAGCAATCATCTTATTATTGTCACCATAGTTCTGTCTTTCTCAGAATGTCATGTTATATAGTTTTATAGTTTATAGCCTTTTCAAATTGGAATCACACGAATGTGGCCTTTCAAATTAGCTTCTTTCACTTATGATATGCATTTAAGTTTCCTCCATGTCTTCATAGCTCATTTCCTTTTTAGTGCTGAATAATATTCTATTTTCTGGATGTACCACAGCTTATTTATCCATTTACCTACTGAAGGACATCTTGGTTACTTTCAATTTTTGACAATTATGAATAAAACTGCTATAAACATCCATGTACAGGTTTTGTGTAGACATATGTTTTCTGCTTCTTTGGGTAAGTACCAAGGAGTGAGTCCTGGATCATATGGTAAGAGTGTATGTGATTTTATGGGAAATCAGCTAACTGTCTTCCAAAGTGCTATACCATTCTGCATTATCCCCACCAATAAATGAGAGTTCCTACTGTTTCATATCCTCTCTGTTTCTAGTCTCTGAAAACGATTGTAGGGAATTAGTATAATTTTGTCCTTAAATGTTTGGTATATGTCACCAGTGAACCCATCTGGGCTTGGTGCTTTATGTTTTAAAAAGTTATTACATCAATATATTTAATAGATATAGGCCCATTTGAATGTCTATTCTTGTGTAAATTTTAGCAAATTATGCCTTTCAAGAAATTTCATCTAGGTTCTCATATTTGTGGGTGTAGAGCTGTTCATAGTATCCTTTATTATCCTTTTTCATCCATAGGATCTGTAACCATGTCACCTCTTTCAGTTCTGGCATTAGTACTTTGTAGCCTTTTTTTCTTAGTCTATTTATTAATTTCTTCAGTCTTTCAAAGGACCAACTTTTGGTTTCATTGATTATCTGTGTTGAATTCTTGTTTTCAATTTCATTGATTTCTGATCTAATTCTTATTTTTTTCTTCTGCTTATTTTGGATTTAATTTACTCTTCTTTTTCTAGTTTTCTAATGTGGAAGTTTGATTATTAATTTTAGATTTTCCCTTTTTCCAATATATGCATTCAATGTTATAAATTTCTCTCTAAGCATTGCTTTTGTAGTCTCTCATAAATTTTGACAAGTTGTATTTTTATTTTCAATTAGATCAAAATATTTTTTATTTTTCCTTGAGATTTCTTCTTTTACCAATATATTTTGAGAAGTGTGCTGTTTAAAAAATGAAAGAGAAGTGTGTCATTTAATCTCCGCATATTTTGGGATTTTCTAGTTATCTTTCTGTTATTGTCCATATAAATTTTTAAATTAGTTCATCAATTTCTTTTAAAAGTCTGCTGAGATTTTTATGTGATTGGCTTCAATCTAAAGATAAGTTTGGAGAGAACTGACATCCATTAATATTGAGTCTTTCAATCCATGAACATGGCATATCTCGCTGTTAACTCAACTTTCCTGTAATTTCCTACAGCAGTGTTTATAGTGTTCAAGGTCCAAATCTGGTATATATTTTATTAATTTTACCCCTATGTTTTTATGCTTTTTTATGCTTTGGTTATTAGTGTTATTTCTTAAATTTTATTTTCCAGTTGTGTATTAATATCCTGACCCACCCTTTTCACTGAGTATAGAAAAACTCATTTCACCCAAATATGAGTACCAAAAAAGGATTGTAGTTAGTGCAGGGAAAAAAAACAACACTATAGTGAGCAGGATAATGTTCCCATAGATAAGAATGCAATGCTTGGGACATATTTACACTAAAAATTAGTTATTATTTATATGAAATTCTAATTCAACTGAGAATCTCATGTTGTATCTGACAACCCTAGCAACACATTCTTTTACATTTTATTGAGATATTAACCAGTATACTAAGACAAAGTAAACCATTAGAAGTATAAGTATTTGAAAAAAGAAAAATGATCTGCATTTTTAGATGATATTATTTTATATTCAAAGAGCCAAGCATAAATTCTCTTATGACTAATACAAGTCATAAGATAATTTAATAAAGTGGTAGGTTATTAAATCAGTATTCAAAAACAATAGTCTTATTATGTAGGGAAGGAAACTGTTCAGAAGATGTTATGGAAAACAGGACCTTTGTTTTTTATTGTTATTATTATAGCCAAAATGAAATAACTGGGCACAAAATTAAGAAGAAATACCCAAAACAAAACTGAAGAAAACTACAAAACAGTTTCAAAAGACACAAAAATTAACTTGAATACATGGAAAAATGTACCCATGTACTTGGATAGAAACAGGAAACATCAAAAAGATGTTACTTTTCCCTAAGTTAATTTATAAATTTCACGCAATAACCATAGAACTATCAGGTTTGTTTTTCCCCATAGAAATAGAAAATTGATTATAAAGTTCAATAACCGTTATAGGAAGTCACTGGAAAAGAAAGCAATAAGGGTGAGATAGACCTACTATGTTTTAGAACATGATTATAACAGTGCGATCATGGTGCCCGAATAAACAGACACAGTAACAAGATAGAAAGGAAACCCATGAGTATACCTCGCTGCATTTGGCAACACTATATGCTGTTGTATACATTAGAACAGCAGCATCCAAATCAGTGTGAAATGGTGGATTTTTTGGTGGAAGGATAAACTGAATAACCATATGGAAATATATAAAACTGAATATATTCCTCATGCTTGAATATTAAGATAAATTTCAAATAGGTTAAAGATCTGAATGTTAAAGAAAGAAATCATCTGAGTAGGAGAAAACATGAGTGAAATCCTCATGAAATTCAGAAGGGAAAGGATTGTTTAATCTGAGAAAAAGAACTTTTGCATGGCAAAAACAAAACAAAAGAAATATTTTTACCATGTGCAAAAAGACAAAGGCTTTCCCCCTAATCAAGCTAAATAAAATGATTTCAGACTTTGTAACAGTCATAAAAAGGCACATTTAGGTCACTTTTCTTTCCTTTTATCCTATAACCCACCCTAACACACCCCCAATAATTTGATGCTCATCATTTAGAAATTGTGTTACTCAGGTACAATTTCAGTTTCTTCTGGAGTGTGATATGGAACCATGAATCTCAGAGCTGTCAGTGGTATTTGACTATTTATGAGGCAACTCCAATAAAGTCCTTATTCAGTTAAAGCAGTGTTGAAAATTAAGTTCCCATCTTGTTCTCTGAGAAATGAGACTCATGGTGAAGAAAATGTTGATTTTCCTACTTCACCATTACTTCTAAGACAAGAAAGTGTTTCTGCTTTATGAAGCCTGAGAATACTGTCCTCAGGAAGATGGGTATCTCTTTCTTATAAATGGCATGCTAGATGGCTGGATTAGATTTCTATTTCTGTTCATTGAACTTGCTGCTCTCCGAGGGGGCAAAGATGAGAAGAAATCTGTTGAGGGAGGCTTTCAGTAGATTTGTAAGCGCCAGCATTTCTCCTCTGGATTATGTTGTGGTTAAATGCTACTCTTCTTTGGGGCACCTTTCAGGCAAAGCAGGAGACCCTACTTATTTCACTTCCAATCATTTCTGAAGCCTCAAAGACCAAAATTATCTCTTCAGATCCACTGAGATGGCGAAGAGAGGTATGGAAAAGAAATTGCTGTGCATCTACCAGGGGCTGTAGGACTCTAAGCTATTTCTTGTTTTCAATTTCTATGTGGTGGTAAAGAATTGTTGCTAACAATCAAGTAAGTAACAATAAAATGTTTCAACAAATAACTTGGACAATACAGTTGATTCTGCATTGAAAAATTCTTACAGTTACTGTGGAAGGCTCTCCTGCTATTAATCGACCAGTTTACTTCTCGTACAAGGCAGAATTATGCTCTCTTTACCTTTAAAGTCAGGTGAAGTCATGGGAGTTGACTTTGGCCAGTGAAATGTAGTGAATGTATTTAACTTCCAGGCCTTGAATCTCCACCTTCCTCTTCTTTAGACTATTGGAAATCACATCTTCATGAAACCTTTAAAGATAAACCACCCAAATTGTCAGTATGATTACTTATTCCTTTTATTAACTTCATCTGAATTTATTATCCATTTAAATGTGTACCTCAGTTTACTTGATAAAGTTTTTTTTTTTTAAAGAAAAGAGGTGTAAGTGGAATTTTTAACTACTTCATATGCCGAAAGGCAGTCTTTTTTTTTGTATATCAAATATACCAATGTGCATATTCCCACATTTTTATACATTGACTTTGTGCAAAGCAGAGCACAACAGATATTCTTCTTTTCTTAGTTATTTAACTTTGATTTCTAGATGTTGGCTATTTCAGTCATCAAACAATGCTTATTAAGCACCTGTCACATTCAAGGTACTATGTCAAGAACTGGGTGCACATGTGTACATGTATTTTGTGCATTAATTTTCTGCTCTGGATTGAACTGTATCCATTCCAAAATCAATATGTTAAAGCACTGACCTCCAACGTGACAGTAATTGGAGGTAAAGCTTTTATTACTTATTTATTTATTTTTAAAAATCATCACTTGAGGATGTGTTTATTGATTTTTAGAGAAAGAGAAAGAGAGCAAGAGAGAAATCAGTTGCCTCCTGCATGCACCCCGACCAAGGATTGCATCCACGGTCTAGGTATGTGCCCTGACCAGGGATCAGACCCACAACCATTTTGGTGCACAGGATGATACTCCAGCCAACTGAGCCAACCACTCAGGGCTAGAGGTAGGGCTTTTAGATGATAATTAAGGTCATAAGGGAGGTTCTAACCTAATAGGACTGGTGGCTTTATAAAAAGAGAGAGTGATCTCTCTCTCTACCTTTCTCTACTTGCACGCACTAAGAAAAGGTCATGTGAGCATACAGTGAGAAGGTAGGAGGCCAGGAAGCCTGCTAACTGACAAGTGAGTCCTCATTGAAACCCCATAATACTTGTACCTTGCTCTTGAGTTTCCAGCCTCCAGACTGAGAGAAAATAAATTTCTGTTGTTTAAGCTACCTAGTCTATGATATTTTGTTATGGCAGCCTCAGGTGACCAAAACATTTGCCAAATCCAGGAATTTTATAACTAGAATATCTGTGAACCTTGTAACAAATAAATCAAGGGCAACAAAATAACATAACTATAATTTATATGGCTGTGAAATTTGTAATATTAAAGAAAAATGTATAATAAACCTAAAGAAAAGAGATAAATTTATGAATGTCAAATTCATGATGACATATAGGGGGAGATTAAAATTCCAACCTTTTAAAGATAAAATGGGGAAGAATAACAAATCAACCAATGTAATCAGCTCATTTTTGAGCGTCCTTAGGCAATTTTTCCTGTGATACGGCCCCAAACTACCTATATCAGAACTGTGTGGACATGGCTGTTAGATATTTGGATCCCAGGGCTGTATCTCAGTCTATCAAATTTCTCTGAGGTGAAGTCTTAGAACTTCCATTTTAAGTAAGTTTTCTTTGTGATCCTTAGCATGCTAAGTCTGAGATCGCCTAGTTTAAGCATTGTGGAGCTGTATAAGAAATGTTAGTCTTGCCCTGGCCTGGTGGCTCAGTTGGTTGGAGCATTGTCCCATACACCAAAAGGTTGCAGGTTCAATTTCCAGTCAGGGTACATACCTATGTTGCAGGTACAATCCCCATCTGGGGCATGTACAGGAGATAACCAATTGATGTTTCTTGTATCGATCTTTTTCTCTCTTCCTTCCTCTCTCTAAAATCGATAAACATATCTTCAGGTAAGGATTAAAAATAAATGTTAGTTTTTGTCCCACAGTGAGATGCCTACTGATGCGTGAAATAAAGGCAAACCAAGATATAATGTGATCAAGTGCTCAAATGCATGAGTAAAGGTGTGGTATTTTTTAGAAGAGGCCAACAAAGAATAAAAAGAAGTTGCTAGAGATCTCTTCCAAGCATTCTGAGAACTTACAGGGAAGAATTGAATGGTGGATCAGAGGAATCTGGAGTTGGGGAGACCTCAGGAAGGAAGTAATATATGTGCTATCATTTAAAGAATAAAGGTGCTCTCTCCCTTCAGAACTTTTTAGAAAAAGACAATAAAGGAACAAAACAAAGTTTTTATTTCACAAGGACAGAGTGCACAGAGAGGAGATAGGAATGGATGAAAAATTTAGGGAAGACAAAACAGATGAGGAAGTAGAACTGATTCCCCTTGGATACCCTCTGGAGGTTCAGCTCTTGTAAGCACCAAGTATTGTAGAAGGTCTGGGAAAAGTATACATAGGGATAAAGAGAAAAGGCATGTAAGGTGTTGGACCCTGGTCTCTTGCCTTTCAGGAGCAACTGGTTTGTTCTCTAGAGGATTTAAACTGGAGGAGGCTTGAAGTCAGTGACATTAAGCAGAGTGTGGTGAAGTACCAACACCAGGACTGAAACACGGATGAGTCAATTTACTGAGAGCAGTGGGACTCTCAGTACCTCCTGCCCTTCCCACCCTAATCTCAGAAATCTTACAGACAGATACACTCCCTCAGGCCCTCTACCTCCAACCTTAAAAGTAGCACTGATTTCTCAAATTCAGGAACTGATGCTAAAATTTATTGGAGCAATGCCTTCAAAATTTTAACAGTATGTACCCAGCCTCTTAATCTATTAAGAGATTAACCTTGTAGGATAAATGGTAGAATAATGATATTTTTCAGGTATGCAAGTACCCAAAACATTCAACTTCTTAGAAGACTCTGGAAGATGTACTTTAACCAAAATAAGGAAAAAACCAAGAATAGGAAGACCCTGAATCCAGAAAACAGTTTTAAATAGAGAAGAATTGCAAAAGGAAAGTCAGCATACAACTACACAACCAGGACATAATTAAGCCTACAGTGCAGCCAACATAGATTGAAACACAAGAGCTAAGGGAGAGGGGAATGAAGAAAAAAAGCATTTGAACTCAGAGCTTCTGGGATTTTGAAATATACATGCATTCAGTAAACTTCAAAGAGTCTGTTACCAGTGCTCCCTCCTCCCATTTTCTTTTTATTTTGTTCATCTGTTTATAAAATAAATGTTTTTATACTTATCTTTTCCTCTCTTTATAGTTTGCATTTTTGTTATAAGAAGTATACCTTTCTTGCAGAAATGGTATAAGCAAACATTATCAGTAATTGAAGTAATTAGCATATAGTTTTCTTATTACCATTTGAGTCATTTCTCATGTGACCTAACTAAGGTGTAAAGAAAGCTAACATTACATACAGAAATCTAGGTGATTTTGTTAGCTTTTTAAAAATATTTTCGAAGTTTACTACATTACTCTCCAAATTATTCACTAACTTGGTAAATTGTAAAGCCTGATTTTCCATTTTTATGGGAAAAAACCCAAATAACCACATTTACAGAGAATTTGTACTAGGCAATGCCTTAAAATAATTTTGAAATGTATTTATTTACATTTCAAATAGGACTTCTTTCTAAAATGTTCAAAGTCTCATTTTCACAGCTGCAAGTAAGTGACTTTTCAGGAGAATGTTTCATTTGGCTGTATTATGTTAATAATCAGCTAGATGATGTATATCTTTTCCATTTCTATGTACCCATGAATTATTCAGAAGTGTTCTCTTACAAATGCAGAGCAGAGGAATTCAGTTCCTTTCCCGGCAAAAGGGTCAGACGAGCTTTAATTCTGAAGACAGTGAAAAGCACATTTTTTTCTGTCCTCTTTAATCTTTTCAAATTTATCAAAGTGAACAGTGGAAAATTATCTAAATAACCAATAAAGAAAATATATCCAAGTAAACCATAATACATATATTCGACATTTAACAAATGATGCAGCCATCAAAACACTCATGGTTGGAAAGATAACACAGCAATATGGAAAAGTGTTTATATAAAAAATAAGTGATAAAAACATGATATAAAAATGTGTGCGCAGCCCCACTTCGCCTGTGCCTACCAGAAACTAGCGGTTTTCCCTGCAACAAGCCATGAGACTGGCGGTGCACCAATGGAGCAGAAATGAGCAGAGCCATGGTAGCCAGGCTCGGACTGGGGCGGCCTCTTCTGGCACTGCTCCTACTCAAGCAGATCTATTAAAATCAAACAATAGCTGTAACACCTGCAGTAGCTCCTCCCACAATACCTTGGCTAACCCAGCTCCAGCGAATGCCACCACCAAGACAAGCGATGGCGCTCTGCAGTCAACTGCCAGGCTCTGTGATCTCCTTCTCTCTTCTACATCTCTGCAGTTAAAAGACTATAGGCCAAGAAACGT
This sequence comes from Anoura caudifer, assembly GCA_004027475.1. NCBI lineage: Eukaryota > Metazoa > Chordata > Mammalia > Chiroptera > Phyllostomidae > Anoura > Anoura caudifer. The sequence continues at coordinate 30,381 of PVKU01002924.1, read as the reverse complement.
CTATAATTCTCCATCTTCTAAACCCAATCCAAATGGAGTCTAATGTGACAATGAAAAAAATAACAACAACAGGTCTTCACTGAATCTAATTCCATACCTAATTTTTTCGATACAGAAAATGTTTAAGATCTCAAATTTGATTGGTTTGAAGAACATGTTCAGAGTTTCGCTAGATGATGGATGTCTATTAATCTAATGGGCTTTCATGTACAATATGAAGAAAAACACATTCAAAATTACTTCAGAGATGATTTCCTTATATGTGGCTTAAGAAGTATGGACACATAAAATTCTACCTTGAAAATGAATAGATTTTATGTTATCTAGAGATAAAGGGTGGAATTTGGAAGTGAGTCAGTTTTCCTTTTGCTCATTACAGTTATAAGGCCATAAAATATTTAGGTAATGCAAAAAGCTATGGTTCTATTTATATGCACATTAGAAGGAACTTCTAGGTGTTCCTGTAAATCCTCAATGTATTGTTTTATAGCACTAATTTAACACAGGTGTAAATTTAGATAATGTTTTACATTGTTAAGCTATTACTGATCTCTTGAGAACTGAACTCTTTCCTCTGAGGCTTTGGATTTGATGTAACATTTGATTTTTTTGTGTGTGTGGTAATTGATATGTGCCAGGGCAATGATGGATTGGAATCTACCCCAAATCCAAGCATAACGAGTAAGTTTTGCTTATATTCAACAATATAAGCAGTGCAGGTTCCATTTACCTAAACTAATTCCAAAGAGTAGAAGGACACTGACCTCAACTAATTTCAAGATGCTTTTTATTTTTACATATGTTGAATACTTTTTACAATTTAGAAAATGATCAGTTTTGAAAGTTGGCAAATCTTAAAATTGAAAAGGCAAATAATACAAAGGAGCCAAAACCATAAATTAGGTATTTGGGAAGTGAAGACTGGAAGCTTACTAAATTCAGAAAAACTTTTATACTCCTTCTGTAGATACTTGAAAAAAACAAAACAAAACTATGAATCAAACTAACCACATTTGAAACAGTTTCTATTATAAGTCAATATTTTTAGATAGAACCTTAGAACCTGATCCGAAGTCTAATGTTGGCTTGATTCTGGAAAGCAAATCTTTTCACAACTGCCTCAATGCACAGAACCTTTATAAAAGTAGATGTTCCCTAAAGTCTTTTGTTCGTGTGGTCACATACTGGTGCCTAAATGTTCCAATATCTACTATGGCCACAGTAGTCTTAGAGACCAAAGTCATTTTTTTCATCTTTAGAAACCTACATGGGAACACCATATCCAACAGACCTCAAGCTACAGTGTGTGTGAATGAACATTCCCTTTTGTTTCAAACTTGAGTCCTCTATATCTATTTTGGATGGTATATTGTGTTTGTGTATTTATGCTTTGATTCATGTAACTTCTCATGTTGTTGGATTGATTTGCATTGAACACAAATTGTAAATAAAAAGAAATGGCAGAAAGAGCAAAAAGAAAAAAAAAAAGTATGCATATGGCCTGACTAGTAAGGCTAGTTGGTGGGTATCGTACTACAAATCAAAAGGTCACCTGTTGAATTCCCAGTCAGGGTGAAATAGAAGCACTCTGGGTTCAAGTGCCTGCTGTCCAAAACAAAACAAAACAAAACATAACAAAACAAAACAAAAACAACAACAACCAAAAAAACATGACTTCCAATGCCTTATGAAAAGGAAAGGAACTATTTATTCAAAAGTTATACAGGATTAAAATAATGGTGGAATTTTTCCATTGAATCCCACTCCCTTAAAAACAAAAGAAATATGCACAAATACACACAATCCTACCTCCCCAGGTAGCCAGAGGTACAATCTCTCAGGAAAAGAAATAGAAGTTTGCAACTTAACTAGGCAGATTCCTGTTTTAATGTTATGGCTTCTCCCAGTCATTCGTGTTCAGCTAAGCTCCTGCTCTTAATCCAAAACTGCACAGCCTCTCCTCAGGGTGGGCTCATGGTGGTCCTTCTGCACTGAGTGGCCAAGACAGCTCCCAAGCCATATGGTTAAGCCAGCACTGCTGCCCCACACTTGGGTTTAAATCCTCCCCCTGCTCTTCCTCTGTAACCCCATGGCTCCTGACTCCTCCCACAATGGCTACCTCTGCTAGTACTCTGGTCTCTTCTACCTTTCTTGGTTGCATAGTCTGAGCAGGCATCTCCTCCTGATGTGGAGTGAACTGACTTCCTGCTCTTGCACAGGTGCTATAGTGGGGGACTGTCTCCCAGCTGCATCATAGGTTAGAGTCCTGCCCAACTCACTGGCTCCAAGAGAGCACAGCAGGCACAGCTATTAGCACTACTAAAATACTGGCTGAGTTCTTTAGATATGCAAAGCAACTCTCAATAGCCCTGCTCTACTTTCTCTTTCCCCAGCCAAGTTAGTGGGGTTTGGGGGGCTTCTCAGCCTATTCCCTGTCCTGAACCTTGTTCCACACCTATTACAAGGGCACATGCCTGGGTTGAGGTTTCATTTCCCAGTTGGGACATGTACAGAGGCAACTCATCAATGTTTCTCTTCCTCTCTTTTCACACTCCCTTCCCCTTTTTCTAAATAAATAAATAAATAAATAAATAAATATCTTTAAAAAAAGTGTGCACATTATAATTGCAATTAAAAATGTCATAAGAAAAAAATTCCAGATGAAAATGCAGTAAAATAGTAATGTTCATCGTGTTACTATGGTAGGACTATACGTGATTTGTGTCTTCTTTATCTTTTCCAATCTTTAAAAATATATTCATTTTTTTAAAGATTTTTTAAAATTTATTTATCTTTAGAGGGGAAGGGAAGGAGAGAGGGAGACAAATATCAATGTATGGTTGCCTCTTGTGCATCCCCTGCTGGAAACTGGCCTGCAACCCAGGCATGTGCCCTGACTGGGAATCGAACCGCAATCCCTGGGTTCGCAGGCCCACGCTCAATCCACTGAGCTACACCAGCCAGGTAAAAATTTATTCATTTTTTAATGAGAAAGCAAAACCAATAAGCACACCTTTATTGAATGACTAATATTTGCTAAAAACTGGGCAGTAGGCTGAGGGTGTAAAGATGAAAAGATATGCTTAGTGATATATAAGATACATCAAGTTTTCCCTGGTGATACTAAAATATATATGATTAATATGAGTTTCATTGTGATCTTATTAAGGAAAAATGTCATTAATTAAATACCTAGTAAGTGCTTTTCATTTGTACCTAGTCCAGTCCATTTAACAATCCTATGAAGAAAATTATTCTCTTTTGTAAAATTTTATTTTTTATCTTGTTTCAAGTGGCATAGCTTAATAAGAGATTGAGATTGATTAGAAGTTCATTCTTAGTCATATAACAAGAATTTGTTTAGCACCAGTTATAAACCAAGAAATGTTCTAGATTTGGGATACTGGAATGAGCAAAACAAAGCCTTGCCCTTGTGCAACTTGTATTCTTGTGTGAGGACACAAAGATAAATGGCAAATGATGTTTGGGAGCTGAAAACTGCTTTAGAAAAAAATAAAGTAGAAAAAGGGGCTGGTTAAGGATGCAGAGTAGGGAAGGGAGAGTTGCAGTATTGACTAAAATGATCAGAGAAGGCTTGACTGAGAAAGCAATGTTTGAGCAGGAGCTTGAAGGAGTTGAAGGAATTATCCAAAGTTCAGGCAGAGGGAACAGTGAGGATACAGGCCTTGAGAGGAAAACCTGCCTAGAAGAAAAAGAGCAAGGAGACTAGCCTGGCTAGAGCTCATGCAACAGTTTGGAGGGTGGAATGAAATGAGATAGCAGGGAGACTTTGAGTTTGCAGGGCCTGTCAAAACAGCCTTTGAATTTTCAGGGCCTTTGAGTTTGCAGGGCCTTGTCAAAATAGGAAACCACTGTAGGGTTTTAAGCAAAGGACTTATTTCATCTGACTTAGTTTTCATTGGATCATTCTGGTGGCCCCTTGTAGAAAAGCCCGTAGGGGAAACACGGTGGAGGCTGGAGACCTGGTAGTAGGCTACTGCAGTGAGAAAAATGCCAGGATAGGAGTGGAGGACTGTCATGAACTGTGAGGGCCTGTGATTTTATCCCATTACTTACTTGCAAGTTATCAAGCCAGCTAGTTTCTTGCATGCTGGCAGAAACTATGAGACTTATAGATCATAGACAAAGAACTTTATTTCTCATAACATAGCAGTCAGCATGAGGTTCATGTTTGTCTTATCCCTCTTGGCCCCCAAGTCTCATAGGGGACCGCCGCAGTGTGGCCTAAATGGACACTGTGCATACAGTAAGTTTGTGTCACAGCCAAGGGGCCCCTAACTTAGGAAACTCCTATCTTTATAATGGACTATAAACAAATGCCTAACTTTTGCTCTCTTTTGCAGAGTGACACCATTATTATTATATTGGATGGTAAACTAACCTGCTGTCTGTTTTTTTTTTTTTTTAAGATTTAATTTGTTTATTTTCATAGAGAAGGGAAGGGAGGGAGAAAGAGAGGGAAATAAATGTTTATAGGTGAGAGAAACATCTGTTGGTTACCTCTTGCATGCTCCCAGCTGGGGACCTGGCCTGCAACCCAGGCATGCATTCTGAAGAGGAGTCAGTGACATTTTGCTTTGTGGGACAGTGCCAGACCCACGGAGCCATGCTGGTCAGGGCATGGGTGGTAAACAAATCTGCCTTCTCTTCTAGAAGCAGTGTTATCACTATCTTCCAAAGCATTTGCTACACCAATGTTCTTGAAAAGATAGTCCAGATCAAAAGCTATCTATATTTTTCTTTATCAAATGGGCAGAAATGTAAAGACCTCTAGAGGACTATCTCCCAACAAGGCTGTAGTGGGAAGTGGCTGAATTCTGAAGGTAATTTTCAGGTAGACCCAGATCGGATGTGAGATGTATGGGAAAGAGAGACCTGAATGATGCTATGGTTTTTGCTAGACACTGTCCCAGGTGCTGGGGGTGTGGTGGCAAATGAGACATCCCAAGCGTTGGCCACCATGAGGCTAAACTTCCACTGTGGGAGACAGACCCAAAGCAGATAAACATGCCAAATAATTGAAATGATTAAACTGCTTTATATCTAATTTATGGGGATTTCAGCTTTGTAAAAGTATGTGGTTTTACTTAAACCAGATGAAATTACAATGAGAATATAAAGGGAAGAGGTAGGTTAAAGCCCGTAGGTAAAGTCAAGTGTGTTTGCTCCTAGACTTAATTTAGTGCTTGTTGTTTTTGCTTGAGAAATAGAATTTCCTTGAGTTTGTGACTTCTTCAAGAGATACATTTAACATTTATTTAATCAGTAAAACAAACATTAACATTTAAAAGGATTCTATTTTAGAAACAAAATGATTTTACTTTTCTTGCTTACAGAAATATATTTGGAGGGTGACTGTCACAAGCTATTGTCATAGATGGAAATCCATCATCATTTTTATTTCTTAGTGATTTGTTGTCTATGTCCATTAACTAGAATAAAAGCTTAATGAGGGGAGTTTGTTTTGTTTGTAGATATATTCTCAGCTCTTGGAATCATGTCTGGCATATAATATATGTTTAATAAGTGGATTTTGAATGAATAAAAGTATGGTGTATATGTTATTTTGTATTCTGCATGTAATAAACTCCTTTTCCCTAGTGTTCATTTCACTTGCAAAACTTTGGTTCTGCTTTCTATCACTTTTTTTGCACTATAAACATTCTTTAAGCATTTATATGTAGAACTTTCCCAAACATATGCAATGATACAAATCACTGAAGTAATTTTGTGCCTATTAATTTTTAAATTTCTTTTGAACTATCTCTTTACTATGCATTCAAAGGAGTGAGTCAAAAGGTATTATCATCATTACTCTTGCTTCTTATTGTCTTTTCCAGAGGGGTAAGGACAGATTTCAATGGCTGTGTGTGTACCTATTTCACCTCAAACTCACATTCATTAGTGTTAGTTGTTATGGTTTCTTAAAAACATTTTTTCTAGGACTTCTGGACAAGATGGAGGTGTAGGTAGACACAATATGCCTCCTCATATAACCAAAAGAAGGACAACAACAAATTTAAAAACAAAAAACATCCAGAACTGACACAAAATTGAACTGTATGGAGTCCAACAACCAAGGAGTTAAAGAAGAAACATTCATCCAGACCAGTAGGAGGGGCAGAGACAGGCAGCTGGGTGAAGAGGACTCCTAGCAAGGTGGCAGCTGGAGGACCAAGATGGGCAAGGCCACAGCTGGTGGACCTAGCAAGGCAGTGACTAGCAAACAGGGTGGTCCCACATTCGCATGAAGATAAACTGGGAGGAACAACTGGGGATTGAGACAGACTGCACAACCCAGGGTTTTAGCACAAGGAAATAAAGCCTCAAAGCCTCTGACTAAATATATCTGTGGGGGTTGAGGCAGCAGTGGGAGAAACTCCCAGCCTCACAGGATAGTCATTGGAGAGACCCACAGGATCCTAGAATGTACACAAACCCACTCACCTGCAAATCAGCATTGGAAGGACCCAATTTGCTTGTGGGAAGTGGGGGAAGTGACTGAAAACCATCTGAGAGTGGAGCAAGCGCCATTGTTCCCTCTTGGATTCCTGCCCCATGTACAGTCACAACACAGTGACTTGGGTTGCACCTTCAGTGAACATCTAAGGCTCTGCCCCTTACTGTGTAACAGGTGTGCCAAGACAAAAAAATGGCCCAAATGAAAGAACAGATCAAAGTTCCAGAAAAAATACAACTAAATGATGAATAAATAGCCAACCTATCAGATGCACAGTTCAAACAGTGGTAATCAGGATGCTCACAGAATTAGTTGAATATGGTTGCAAATTAGATGAAACAGTGAAGGCTATGCTAAGTGAAATAAAGGAAAATGTACAGGAGCCTATAGTGATAGGAAGGGAACTGGGACTCAGATCAACAGTGTGGACCAGAAAGAAGAAAGAAACATTCATCCAGAACAGAATGAAGAAACAAGAATTCCAAAAAAAAAAAATGAGGAGAGGCTTTAGCACCTCCAGGACATCTTGAAACATTTCAACATCTGAATCATAGGGATACCAGAAGGAGAACAGGAGAACTTCCCCAATCTGACAAAGGAAGTAGACTTTCAGGAAGTCCAGGAAGCTCAGAGAGTCCCAAAGAAGTTGGACCCAAGGAGGAATATACCCAGACACATCACCATTAAGTTACCCAAGATTAAAGATAAGGAGAGAATCTTAAGAGCAGCAAGAGAAAAGGAGACAGTTACCTACACAGGAGTTCCCTTAAGACTGTCAGCTGATTTCTCAAAAGAAACCTTGCAGACAAGAAGGGGCTGGAAAGAAGTATTCCAAGTCATGAAAGGCAAGGACCTACATCCAAGATTACTCTATCCAGCAAAGCTATCATTTAAAATGGAAGAGCAGATAAAGTGCTTCCCAGATAAAGTCAAGTTAAAGGAGTTCATCTTCACCAAGCCCTTATTATATGAAATGTTAAAGGGACTTATCTAAGAAAAGAAGGTAAAAAATATGAACAGTAAAATGACAACAAACTGACAATTATTAACAACCACACCTAAAACAAAAACAAAAACTAAAACTAAAACAAACTAAGCAAACAATAGAATAGGAACAGAATCACAGAAATGTAGATCACATGGAGAGTTATCAGCAGGGTAGTGGGTGGGGGAGACGGGGAAAGATACAGAGAATAAGTAGCATAAATGGTAGGTAGAAAATAGAAAGAGGTTAAGAATAGTACAGGAAATGGAGATGTCAAAGAACTTATATGTAAGACTCATGCATATGAACTAAAGGTGGAGAATGCAAGTGGGAGGGGGTGTGCAGGGTGGATGGGAATGAAGGGGGGGAATGGGACAACTGTAACAGCATAATCAATAAAATATATTAGAAAAACACTTTTTTTGTATAGGTTGGAAATGGGGAATCAAGTATGCTTCATTAGCATTTAGTTAATTTTTTCTGATGCTGTACACATTTATTTCTGTTTATTTATTATTATATTTTTTCTCTTGTGTGAGCTGTCTGTTCATATATTCCTCCCAGTAGAGCTGCCTGTTCGAATGATCTAGTTCCTTAGTTCTAGGCAGAATGATGACATTTAGGTTTATAGGAAACTTTTTCCTAGGTCATGGGGTCATTCCAGGTGGCAGCTGTAGGTGAAGTTCTCCTGGTGAGGCTGAGACAGGAAGGTGGTGGTGGTGGGGGGGGGGGGTTCTTTGAAGCTCACACTCAGGCACTGAGAACTTCACTCCTGATGAGGAGAGCCTTGTGGAGCCACCATTGACAACATTCCCTTTCAACAAATATCTGTTGTGCTTGCTGCTATGTATACTGAAAAATAAACATCTAAGTACACTTTTATTATACTTAAAACACAGTAAACTGTGTTTTAAGTATAGGGTGCAGTAAGAGGCAGTAATGGAAAAAGGATAAATGTTTGGAAGCCTTGCTCAGGTCAAGGAGGGCTTTCTGAGGAAGTGGCATTTTGCCTAAAACCCAAAGGAAGGATTTCCACAAGGTATCTATGATGTCATATCTCGGGTAGAAGCACAGCGTAAAATGCCATTCCCATAGCCTACAGGAGCAGCCTATTCAGCTGAGCTGTATTTCCAGTGGGTCAGGAAGTTGCTTTCATCTTGGTATCACTTAAGATGACTGTGTCAGGCCAAAGGGAAGAAAAACTAATGATACTCCTTAAGTTCCTAACATGCCTGGACACTTAGTAGGAAATGAAGTACTTGTATTTGTTTGAGGATGAAGTAAGATAATCACTGTGTGTCATTTTCCTCATTCTTTCCATATGATTGAAACAGTTACAATAATTAGAATTCAGAAGAACTCACTCTTTCCTGATTTTATGAATCATGCTGTAAGAGCAGCTAACACAGCATAATACACAATACAGTCATAAGGCAATCTTCATAAGAGCAATCTCAAGTCATAAATGCTTCATAAAGACTCTATATACACAATATCTCTTATAGTACATAGGAACAATAAAAATCAGGATCTATAGCTGACTTCATTTGGCTTTCTAACTTTGATTACTACTTTTTGTCAATTTAGCTTACTCATTTGAACTTCTTCTTAATAAATGGATACTTGGGGACCCAGTGTCCTTTAGAGGGAAGAAGAGTTTGAAGCCATCTTTCTGTTACTCATATTAAAAAATCCTAAATAGTCTACATTGTAACGAAGTGAGAATACTGTGATATCTAAAATAGGACATTTTATTTTCTTACACTTAGCAGTTTATTTCATATTCTACATGTTACCCTCTATTACACTCTGTAGTGTCTTAAGAGGCATGTATGTATGCAGCCCATTGCTAGAAAAAATACAATCTTATTAGTAGCTGGCTGCGAACATTCTCAGATTAGAGTGTGAAGCTAACCATTTTTAAACTGTTCTCATTGTGCTTGTTTAGCCTATCTGAGTCAGCTTTAGGTCCTTCTGCCTTAGTCGTCCTCCTTTCCTCTCTTCTTTTTTGCCTCCTCACCCTCCCCATGTGGTCAAAGCTGGGGAAACCACTGTTCCTGGGTCCATTCTGGAAGGTGATAAGGAATCAGAGTTGCTGGTACCTTGTAGCCCTCCACAGAATTTGGCTTAAACTTTTTAGATTCTTTGGAGTGGACTCTGTTCTATAAAACCAGACTTTCTGGTGTTAATAGCACAACCCTATAACACAACTTTGATGTAATGATATGGAAAAGGCCCCCCCTCCACCAAAGGGGTGGCTGAGAAGGAAAGAATCGGCGCAGGGGACAGAGAACCTGGACGCGTCACGCATGACTTGCCAGAGTTCTTTGAAGTCAGTTTATTCCAGGGTAAATCTCTCATAGCTCTTTCTTCACTAGAAACATGTCTTATTTTTAAAAAATGCTTTCTAGGTTCATTCAAGGTAATCACATTTCCAGCCTCACAAAGAAATTTGCTGAAGCAAGGACAATCGAGTTATCTGTACAATCAATAAAAATGACTTGTGCACTTGTCTTTTCCAAGTTCCTTTGTAATGTATGTAAAGTAAATTATTAATTCACCAATGACACATAGTTTTACTCAGTAGATGGGAAGAAGACATACTTATTCTTAGAAGCTGCTGTTTGTTGGTCTGAAGGGCTTGTTGAAAACAGTAGTTGCTCTGAGACAGCGTTGTTAACTTGCCAGCAGCAGCTGAAGCTCTCACAGCTCCTGCCCAGCTCCCCAGGAGCCTTCTCAGCACAGACTGGCAGTGGGGTTCTGAATGGTGACTCTTGCACACAAACAAACAAACAAAAAAACAACTAGACACTAAGCTGGGTACCTGTTTTAATTCTTTCAAGTTTGATCCATCATTGTAAAATATATTGGTGACACTTTTTAAACCTTAACACCTTGCTGCATTACAATGAACTTTTGTAAAATAAAAGTTGCTTTTCTGAATTGTCTTCATATGTATTTATGAATGCCTCATTTTCTAGATTTTTCCTGAAAATGGCATTTAAAAGTTATATCATGGCTAAGAATGTGTACTCATTTTTCTTGTAAATATCTTAAATATGCTAGTACAATCATTGTTAGGTTTTTATGTCAACTTTTTGCTCCAGGAACTAAAGAACTGTTTCCTTTATAAACTATATAAAAAATTGGTACATTAGGGACTCATCCGAAAAAGTTTTTTTTTCCTCCTAAAGTGTCAAAGAATTTCTTTCAGCTCCTGGCATCTTCCCAAGCTTATTGCTGCTTCAATATTTGAACTTGTCACCTCTCCAAATTCATCTAGTTGCATTTCATCATCTTTTGACAGATCTTAAGATTTTCTAAAGCTCTTCTGGATTTTCTATAGAAGCTCATTCTTTGAGATTCAGAAAGCTTCTTTGGATATAATTTTCTTAGCAGATTTTTATAAAACAAATCAGAAAAGGATGACCACGTTTTAATTAGAATATTTTTATTAAAATTTTTGTTTGTCTCCAACTTTGTTTCTGTTAGAACTTCTTTTCCTGCCCTAAGTCTGTGGGGGGACTAATCTTCCTTGATATCTCATTAGAGACGAAGAGGAGAAATCCCTGGGGAGCCAGTATTTCTAGTGCTGGATGCTACTGAGAAATACAGTTAAATTTATTCAAGTTATTGAATTGGCAACTCCTCTACTGCCTTAATTTATTTTCTCCTTTTTGCCCACTTTAGAGAATTTCTCCCCTTGGAAATTTTCCTTTCATGTAACTTTTAGGTTTTTTGAGTACAATCCTTTGAATTACTGGTGCTGTTCTTGTGCACTGAAGGTGAAGGAAAGACTGGCTTTAAATGTGTTTGTTTGTGACCCCAAACGGAGCCTTCTTCATCCTGAAGATCCCAGGCATCTTAGCCCCAGTAAATATTGCTGCAGCAGAATCCAATATATTATGTGCAGCCTACAGACAACATTTCATGTTCAAAGGACCATGCTGGGCTTGTGTCTTTCTGTGGAGGGGCCAAAGCTTTTCATGTTGAGACTGTCATGGGGCACAGCTGGAGCAATCCTCTTAACAAAGAGCAGCCCTCATTGGCTTAACACTCTCTTCTCTGTCATTCGTTTAAATAGATTAGAAGAGTGCTCCTCTCTGTGCCAGCACATCTCTCAATTTAGATATAAGAATATCAGTTTCAAAGCCTTTGGCCTCTTTCAAAGCTCCACCTCTGTGGCTTGGCATACTGTTGTGAAGATGTGACAGGGTCATCTGAAAAAACCAAGGGCTAAGATAGATTCCATCCTCAAATTGCCACGAAAGTGAAGTAAGTTGGGACTCCTCAGTGAGAATAAAGAGGTCCCCATATTCACAGAAACGCTTCTGGAGAGAACAGAATTTAATGAAGTGACAACATTGTACTCTTTACTTAGAGAAGCTGAGTAAATGTTTCTTCTGGGGAAGGTGTCCTTCCCTCAGCAGGGAGTATGACCTTCTGACTACTCCAACAACCTGGGGAAACTTAAAAACAGACTGGAGAAGTCGCCAAAGACCAATAAATACTGTCTTGCTCAAAATATTTTCACCTCTCCCCCAAAAATCTTCCCAGTTTTTTCTTGGATTTGTCACATAAGTATCAGCTCTGGCAAACACTGTAATTTCTCCCCACAGGACCAGACCTTCATAAAAATGAAAAACAAAGGGATTACAAAGCAAAGAAGCAGAGTGCAACACTTTTCTTTAAAGCTCATTTCTTTATTCTCATTAGGATTTCTTTGACTTGGAACCCTTACGCATAAGTGCTTATTTTGTATCTCCAGTCAACATTCCTTTCTAGAGTTCCTACACTTTCAGAGCCTTTTCTAAGGGAATGAAAGAGAAATAGAAAACGTGGCCACGAATTTCCCCCTACTAACAGTAGGTGGAAAACACACTTGAAGAGGCTGGAAGCAAAGCACACCAATATAATACGCATATAATTAGTGGCTCTCCTGAGCCACTCTAGTAGATCCAGGTTTTGGGTGACCTAAATGCTCCCACGTATATAGAGTTTTATGTTGCGTATTGATGACTTTAACGACCTTTCCACCTCCTGCCTCCTCTAAATCACTCCACCAGAGTTTCAGGTATCCTAGTGCTCCTGGATCCTTAGGCTAGGATCCAGTGTATTCTTTACAGATCCCACAGTGTATTCTTTACTTTGGCATTAAGGGAATGATTTCAGTGGAATATGAATGCCTCATTTTGCTGCTTTGGATTGACAATCCAAGGGCAAGTTGAAGTATGTGGATAATCAGCAAGAACACTGCTAATAAGATGTGATTCTGTAAGTACGGATGCTGCTGTACAGCAGCATCCATACTTTTTGTTATTAATATTGCTTTCTGAGATTTTATTGCTAATTTTGTTTTCTAAAATTCCCTTTGTTTCTCAGTTACAAATATAATATTACTTGTGATTAAGACAGCAAATGATACACAGTTATGTGTGCACATCTCTCCACCTCACTTCCCTGCGAGCCTGAAATGACCCATTCCACAAACTTCTCCTTCTTGATGCAAATATATCCAGGCATATAAACACAGATGTATTCGTTGTTGTTACTGATGTAGAATTGTGCTGAATGCTATTCGCTCTTTTCACTTCATACCATGGATATCCTTGCAAGTCATTAGTTATGGTACTGACATCATATTTCTAATTTTTATGCATTTATAAACATAAATATTTTATTTTTATATAAGTGAGATAACTTCCTATAGGATGTTACTTTCTCACTTTATTTGAACTTCTATCACCATATTATTATTAATTTTTATTTTTATAATGCTTTACAGATTACAAACTCTTCTCACATACACCATCTTATTTACTCTTAAAAATTCTGTGATGTCTTACTATTGACTCTATTTTAGTTGATCAGGGGGCTTAGATAAATTGATGCCTTCCCTCCATTATAAAGATGATAAAGGTATAGTCAAGATTCAGGCTTGGCTTTTCTTACTCATGCCTTAGAGAGCACTTAGTCTAACAATGTTGAAACTGTCTAAGGGAAGGTAGACAAACCCCTATGAGGGACATTTGGCATCACTTTAACCATATCAAAAATTGTGAATATCATTTTTTAAATTTCATCTATTAGCCTGTAACAACATAGTCATGACATTATCTATCATATCAGTTTGTTTTGCTCTGATTGTTGTATAGACTAGTAAATTCTATGAGAATTTTTCTCCCTTAATTTTTTTTTTTAGAGTTCTAATGTGACATTTCATTTCACAACTGGTCTTTAAGCAAATATAATAGAGATTGTAAGAGAAAAATATATCTAGAACTAGGTTTCATTTTTTAAAATCAAGACCGGTGGAAAGACAAGACTGAAGTTTTCAATTATTTTAATAAAAGGTGTATAAGTCAGGTGGTGAGGGACAAATACCATGTGATCTCACCTTTAACAGGAACCTAATCAACAAAAGAAAAAAGCAAGCAAAATATAACCAGAGACATTGAAATTAAGAACAATCTGACAGTAACCAGAGGGGAGGTGGGAGGGGATAATGGGGGGAAGAGTTTTCAGGAACTACTATAAAGGAAACATGGACAAAACCAAGGGGGGTGTGGAAGCAAGGGAGGGAGGTGGGTTTGGCTGGGGTGTGGGGGGGAGAGGTAGGGGTAAAGGCAGACAACTGTAATTGAGCAAAAATAAAATAAATTTTTTAAAAAAGGTCTTCTCCCCCACCCCCCATAGGCATCCTCTGTTTAAAAGGGAATATTCATAAGGTCAAATGAAAGAATCACTATTTTATTTTACTGATATGTTTTCATTTTTCTTAGTTGCTGTGCTCTTTGGACTGGTACAGAATAGCAGAGAAGTGGAAGAATTGTGTAATTAAATGAAAATCAAAGGCCTAGTTTCTGTCCCAGGACTGATCATATCTACCTGAATAACCAAGGTCAAGAATCTTTACCTCTATGGAGTTCAATTTCTTCATCTTCCAGGGTGAGGTTTATAACCTCTATCTGCCAGATTATTACTATTTTTTATTGATGTTTGAATACAGTTGTCTCCATTTTAACCTCCACCACTTCCCCTTGTCCTACTCACCTCCACCTCCCACCCTCAATCCTACCCCCCTTTAGCTTTGTCCATGGATCCTTTATACATGTTCATTTATGACCCTTTCCTTTCTTTTCCATGTTATTTCCCTCTTCCCTCAAGTCTTCCAACACTTGGCTATTGTAAATTCTGCTGCTATGAACATTGGAGTGCATAGGTTCTTTTGAATTAGTGTTTCAGGATTCTTTGGGTATAATCCCAGCAGTGGTATAATTCCAACTGGGTCAAAAGGCAATTCCATTTTAGTTTCTTGAGGAAATTCCATACTGTTTTCCACAGTGGCCATACTGGTTTGCATTCCCACCAGCAGTGCACTATGGTTCCCTTTTCTTTGTAACCCTGCAAGCACTTACTGTTTGTTCATTTGTTTATGATGGCCATTCTGACCAGTGTGAAGTGGTATCTCATTGTGGTTTTAATTTGCATCCCTCTGATGGCTAGTGATGCTGAGCATCTTTTCCTATGTCTTTGGGCCCTCTGTGTGTCCTCTGTGGAGAAGTGTCTGTTCAGATCTTTTGCCCATTTTTTAAATTGGATTGTTTATCTTTCTGGTGTGGACTCTTATGAGTTCTTTATATATTTTGGGGATGAAATCCTTGCCCGAAGTTTCATTGGCAAATATATTTTCCCATATAGTTGGTTCCCTTTTCATTTTGCTAATATTTTCTTTGGACTTGCAGAAGATTTTTATTTTGATGAAGTCCCATTTGTTTATTCTTTCCTTTGTGTCCCTTACTCTAGGGGACATATCAGTGAAAATATTGCTGTGTGGAATATACGAAATTTATCTGCCTATCTTCTCCTGTAGGGTTTTATGGTATCATGACTTATATTTAAGTCTTTTATCCATCTTGAATTTATTTTTGTGTATAGTGTTCAAGTTTCATTTTTTTGCATGTAGCTGTCCATATCTCCCAAAACCATTTGTTGTGGAGGCTATTTTTATTCCATTTTATGCTTCTGCCCCCTTTGTTGAATATTAATTGACCATAGAGACTTGGGTTTATTTTTGGGCTCTCTATTCTGTTCCATTGATCTATGTGTCTGTTCTTATGCCAGTGCCAGACTGTTTTGATTACTGTAGCCAGGTAATATAGTTTGATGTAAGATATGGTGATCCCACCCACTTTGTTCTTTTTTCTCAAAATTGCTGCAGCCATTTGGGGTCATTTATGGTTCCATATAAATTTTTGAAATGTTTGTTTATATCTATGAAATATGTCATTGGTATTTTAATAGGGATTGCATTGAATCTATAAGTTGCTTTGGGTAGTAGAGACATTTTGGTGGTGTTAATTCTTCCAATCCACAAACATGGTATATGCTTCCATTTATTCATGTCTTTCTTAATTTCTTTCTTCAGTGTTGTGTAGTTTTCTTAGTATAGGTCTTTTACCTCCTTGGTTAGGTTTATTCCTAGGTATTTTATTTTTCTTTTTGCTATATCAAATGGGATTTTTTCCTGATTTCTGTTTCTGATATTTCATTGTTGGTGTACAGAAATGCCTTTGATTTCTGAATATTGACTTTGTATTCCACTGTTTTGCCAAATTTGCTTATTAGGTTGATTAGTTTCTTGGTGGAGTCTATAGGGTTTTTACGTATACTATCATGTCATCTGCAAACAATAACAGTTTTACTTCTTCCTTTCCAATTTGGATGCCTTTTATTTCTTCTTGTTTGATTGCTGTGACTAGGACTTCCAATACAATGTTGAAAAGAAGTGGTGAAAGCAGACATCCTTGTCTTGTTCCTGATCTTAGTAGGAAAGATTTTGATTTTTGCCCGTTGAGTATGATGTCGGCTGTAGATCTCTCATATATGACCTTTATTATGTTGAGGAGTGCTCCCTCTATTCCCACTTTGCTGAGTGTTTTTGTCATAAATGGGTGCTGTACCTTATCAAATGCTTTTACTGCATCTATTGATATAATCATGTGATTTTTGTCTTTCCTTTGGTTTATGTGATGTATTATGTTTATTGATTTGCAAATATTGTACCATCCTTGCATCCCTGGGATGAATCCCACTTGATCATGGTGTGTGATTATTTTAATGTATTCCTGGATGTGGTTTGTCAATATTTTGTTGAGGATTTTAGTGTCTATGCTCATCAGCAATATTGGCCTGTAGTGTTCTTTCTTTGTTGTGTCTTTATCTGGTTTTGGAATTAGGATGATGTTGGCTTCATAAAAAGAGTTTGGGAGTCTTCCATCTTCTTGGATATTTTGGAATAGCCTGTGAAGGATAAGGGTTAGCTCTTCCTTAAATGCTTTGTAAGATTGTCCTGTGAAACCATCCAGTCCAGGACTTTTGTGTGCTGGGAGTTTTTAATTACTGCTTCAATTTCATCTGCTGTTATTGGTCTGTTCAGGCTTTCTGCTTCTTCTTCATTGAGTTTTGGAAGATTATATTTTTTTAGGAACTCGTGCATTTCACTATTTAGGCTTTTTAATTTCTTGGCATAATCTTAACAGTAATTTCTTACAATCCTTTGTATTTCTGTGGTATCAGTTGTAATCTCTCCTCTTTCATTTCTGATTGTGTTTATTTGTGTCCTCTCTCTTTTTTTCTTGATGAATCTTCTTAAGGTCTTGTTAGTTTTGTTTATCTTTTCCAAGAACCAGCTTCTGGATTTATTGATACTTAGAATTGTTCCTTTAGTCTATGTTATTTAATTCTGCTCTGATTTGGTTATTTCCTTCTTTCTACTTGCTCTGGGCTATCTTTGTTGTTTTTCCTCCAGTTTTTGTAGATATTGGGCTAGATTGTTTATTTGAAATGTTTCTGTCTTTTTAGGTAGGGCTGTATTGCTATGAACTGCCCTCTCAGGACTGCCTTCACTGAGTCCATGAGTTTTGAACTGTTGTGAGTTCCTTTTCATTTGTTTCCAGAAACTTTTTGATTTCTCCCTTGATCTCATTATTAACCCATTCATTGTTTAATAGCATGTTATTCAATCTCCATGAGTTTGAGTGTTTTTGAGTTTTTTTCGTTGAGGTTGGTTTCTAGTTTCAATCCCTTGTGGTCAGAGAAAATGCTTGATAAGATTTCAGTTTTCTTGAATTTTCTGAGGCTTGTCTATCATGTGGTCTATCTTTGAGAAGGTCCCATGTGAATTTGAAAAGAATGTGTATTTAGTTTCTTTGGGATGAAAGGCTCTATATATATCAGTTAAGTTCACTTGATCTAGGGCATTGTTCAATGCCACAATATCTTTTTAATATTTTGTTTGGAAGATCTATCTGTTTCTGACAGTGGGGTGTTAAAATCCCCCAGTATGAGTGTGTTTCTGTCTATATCTTTCTTGAAGTCCTCCATGATTTTTCTTATGAATTTGGGTGCTCCTGTGTTGGGTGCATATATGTTTACAATGTTTATGTCTTCTTGATTGGTTCTTCCCTTCAGTATTATGAAGTGTCCTTCTGGGTCTCTTTTTATGGCATTGTTTTGAAGTCTTTTTTGTTAGATGTAAGTATTGCTACCCTGACTTTTTTTCTTGTCCATTTGCTTGGAATATCTGTTTCCAGCCCTTCACTTTTAGTCTGTGTAGGTCTTTTGTTCTGAGGTGGGTCTCTTGTAGAAGCATATATGCAGGTCATATTTTCTTATCCATTCAGCTACCCTATGTCCTTCGATTGGAGCATTTAATCCGTTTACATTTAAGGTTATTATTGATAGATACTTATTCATTGCCATTATATGTCCTTTGTACCTTTGTTCCTTTCTCTCTCACTGTTTTTCTTCCTCTTCTTAACACAGTCCCTTTAGCATATCTTGCAGAGCTGGTTTGGTGGAAGAGTATTCCTTTAGCCTTCTTTTGTCTGGGGAGCTTGTTATTTCACCTTCCATTTTAAGTGAGAGCCTTGCTGGATAGAGTAGTCTCAGTTGCAAGACTTTGCTTTTCATTACTTGGAATATTTCTTGCCATTCTCTTTTGGTTTGTAGTGTTTTCTTTGAGAAGTCAGCTGCTAGCCTTATTGGAGCTCCCTTGTATGTTACTTCCTGTTTCTCCTTTGCTGCCTTTAAGATTCTCTGTTTTTAAATTTTGCCATTTTTATTATGATGTGTCTTACCATGGCCTCTTTGGGTTCCTCTTGATTGGGACCCTCTTTGGTACCTGGACTTGTGTGGCTTTTTTTCTCATGAAATTAGGGAAATTTTCCATTATTACTTTTTCAAACAGGTTTTGTACCCCTTGCTCCTCTTCTTTTCCTTCTGGTATCCCTATTACATGGATATTATTATATTTCATATTGTCCTGCATTCCCCTTAAGCCCTCTTCATTTTTTCAGTCTTTCTTCCTTTTCTTGTTCTCTTTGGGAATTTTTTTCTACTTTGTCCTCCAGCTCACTGATTTGATCCTCTGCTTCATCTAGCCTACTTTTGATTCCTTCTACTGTGTTCTTCAGTTCAGAAATTGTGTTCTTCATTTCCTTTTGGCCCTTGTTGATTATTTCTATGTCCTTTTTAATACTGGTATTAAATAGTTTGCAGTAAGTTCCTTGTAATTTTCCTGTAGGTTTTGGTAATTCACCCCATTTTCATTGAGTTTCTGTATAATCATTGTTTTGTACTAAATATCTGATAGTTGACTTGCCTCTATTTCATTTAGCATTCTTTCTGAAGATTCCTCCTTTCCTTTTGATATGGCATTGTTTATTTGTCTTCTCATTGTTTGTGGGACTCTTCTTATTGGCTTCTGTTTATTAAATTGATGTGTTTTGACTTTCTGACTGTGAGATTCAGTGATGCAGTCTCCTTAATCACCTGAACTTGATGTTCTTGGGATGTCCTTTATGCCTTTTATGCTGGTTTTCTGGGTGTAATTGGGTTTTGATTGTTGTTGGACCTTTCTTTCATGGGTCCTTCCTTGCCACTGGTTGACTGAGGGTCATTCCACCTACCACATCTTGTGTGCTATTGTGCAGGTGCTGCCTGAAGAAAACCACAGAGCCCAAGAAACAAATCCATACCCACAAATATAACCCTCCCTACAATCCCACTATCAATAGCAAATGAACCAGTATTAATAAGGGTGTAATGAGTATAAGACTATTATAAGAAAGGAGAATGGATATGAGATGATCTACTGAAAGAGAAATGATTTTGAGAGGGAAGTGGGAGGAGCACTTATAAGAGTTGAGAGTTGCAACAATGGAAGGAGAGAAGGTAAAGTTCACTTCATGAATAAAGAAAGGGAATGAAGAGTGTGGAATAGTGTATGAGAAGAGAAGCATATAATATTAGGTTTAAACAGAAATTAAAATAGTATAAAATAAAATAAAGTGAGAGAGAGAAAGAAAAAGGAAGGAAAAACATTGAATAATTAATAAAAATATAGGAGCCAAATTGGAGAAAGATCCACAGGAGTACTATCAACAACAAACAAGCTAAAATTAATATAGGTGTTATGGGAATAAGAGGGAAAAAAGGAAACAAGGAAAAGCCTAAGAGATGTTTAGAGGAATTGGAAGTGATTTTGCAATGTTAGCGGGAGAGGGAATATTAAGAGTGAGGAACAAAAACCAGAGTAGGTGAGGGAAAAATTAAAATTTGGGATGTAAAGGAAAAGAGAAAAAGGAGAAGAAAGAAAAATTAAAGGGCAGGATAAATGAGAAATGAAAGAAAGACAAAAAAGAAAAAGAAAAAAATAGGCTAAGATGGCAAAGTTAAAATTCGAGTTTTAAAAAAAAGTGTAGGGGAGGGGTCCAGTAAAATTTGTTATTTGAAATACAAAATTAGTGAAGCTCTAGAGATAACTTTGCAAAAACAATGCAACAACAACTACCCTACCCACAACCAACTAGCAAAGTTTGTTAAAGGTGTAGAGAGAACACAGGTATTTTAAGAGCTGGGCAAAAGGATGTGGAATGACCCTTGACAAGAAAATTTGTTTTGAGTGTCTGGACAGGGGAGAAATAGTGAGTGTGGAATGGAAACAAGTTGTACCTAGAGAGAAAACCAAATTTGAAATGAAAATATTGCAGGGAAAGAGGAAGGTAAAATGGGCAAAGAGAAGGGAGAGGCAAAATATGTGAATTGAAATACACTATAGTATAAAATCAAGTGACTTCTTGTATACGAACTCACTGGACAAGAAATGAATGTTATAAAGTTACACAGGAAAGAAAATACTGCAAATCATGAAGAAGACCACATTGGCTTTCATCTTGGTAGCCTCTTATATTTACCACTGTTTTTTTCTTTCCAGATCTGCCTCTAGTGATGTCAGATGTTGACCCTGTCTGATCTTATCTTATGCAGCCTGTTCTTTACTTCCAGTGATCTGCTGTCCCCGGCTGTCTCCTTCGATTGTTAATTTGGTCACTCTGCACTCAGTAGTCAAGTTTAAGCACCTCTTGGGGTGGGGGCTATTATTTCCCCTCAAGCTGCTGCTGCTGGGAGGGGAATGCTCTGCCTGAGCAGAATGGTTGCTGAGTGTGGGGGTTGGCTTAGCACTGGATCACAGTGTCTACTTTCTCAGTTCTCTCCCCAAAACCTCTTCCCCAGTCTCTCCTCAAGTCTCTCCAGTTCACTCTGCCTCCCCTTTGCCAGGGGTCTACTGTCTCTGGCTATCTCCTTCAGTTGTTCATCTGGTCACTAGGACTCAGTAATCAGGCTTAAGCACCAAAGGGCCAGGGCAGAGACCCTTCTGGGGTGGGGACTATTGTTTCCCCTCAGGCTGCTGCTGCTTGGATGGGAGTGGTCTTCCTGAGCACAAAGGCTGCTACAGTGCAGGGAATGACTCAGTACCAGGATCCCAGCAGCTACTCTCTCAGTTCTCTCCCCAAGGCTTTCGTTCTCCATCTCTCCTCAGGTGTCTCCAGCTCACTCTGCTCCCACCTTTGCTGGAACCCTGGGTGAGTGGCTGCAAATGAAAATTTGTGTGTTGCCCTTTAAATGGCCCTTGTGTCTCCAGCTGTCCATCTGTGGCAGAGAACAACCCTGACACTTTTCACTGCTGGTTGTTATCTGCATACTTTTTGGGCTCTGGTATTCTAGGCTAGGAATCCTAGCTTAGGGTTTAGACCCCAATCTACTCCAGGGGATTGACCAGCTGCTTAATTATCCTGCTGATGCTGCTGCCTGTGGGCACCCAGCCAGTCCTCTTGAGTCTCTACTGTACTCCTTACCAGACCGTGTGCTCAGTTGTTTGTTCCAGGTGGTTTCTCCACAATTTAGTTGTAATTCCAGATTGGTCCTGGGAGGAGGTCAGTGTGACTTCCATTCACTGCTCCACCATCTTCCTTCCTCTCTGTGTCTCTCTTAATTTTTAAAATAGTTTCTTAACTATTAAACTGAAGCATTGTTGCATTTAAAATTTATTTTCACATCCTATTATTTGCTCCTAAACTCATTTTATCTACATTCTCTCTGGATGAGCTCAATTTGCTGTATATTAGTCCCAAAGCCTGAATGATTCATCGGAATCCAAGTACATTATTTCTCATTGTATCTTGCATTTTACAATTTAACTTAGCCTGTAAACTTACTTTCCATGCACCCTCAAAATTAATAGCAAAAAAATAAACTTTTAAAGATAAAAACAAAGCTTGCCCTTGACCTGTTGGGATCATAAATATAGAGCTGAGAAATGACTTGGCTACTGTCCTGACATATCTCAAGAGGTACTTCTCTTTTTCTATTTATTTGCTAAGGGTAATATAAAAAAGATGATAAAAAAGCACTTATATACAGACTGTAGGGTAATATAGTGAAATAAAATGGGCTGTAGTGCCCTGGCTGGGTAGCTCAATTGGCTAGAGCATCATCCTGATACACCAAGGTTGTGAGTTTGATCCCAGGTCAGGGCACATACAAGAATCAACCAATGGTTGTGGGAAGTGGGGGAAGTGACTGAAATCTGTCAGAGAGATGAGCAAGAGCCATTGTTCCCTCTCAGACCCCTGCCCCACATACAGCATCACAACTCAGCGACTGGGTTGACCCACCCAGGTGAACATCTAAGGCTCCACCCATCACTACCTAACAGGTGCATCAAGACAAAAAAATATGGCCCAAAGGAAGCAACAGATCAAAGCTCCAGAAAAAATACAACTAAGCCACAAAGAGGTAGCCAACCTATCAGATGCATAATTCAAAACACTGGCAATCAGGATGCTCACAGAATTGGTTGAATTTGGTCACAAATTAGATGAAAAATGAAGGCTATGCTAAGGGAAATAGAGGAAGATGTACAGGGAACCAATAGTGACAGGAAGGAAACTGGACTCAAATCAATGCAGTGGACCAGAAGGAAGAAAGAAACATCCAATCAGAACAGAATGAAGAAACAAGAATTCAAAAAAATGAGGAGAGGCTTAGGAACCTCCAGGATATCTTTAAACGTTCCAACATCTGAATTGTAGGGGTACCAGAAGGGGAAGAGGAAGAGCAACAAGTGGAAAACTTATTTGAACAAATAATAAAGAGACCTTCCCCAATCTGGTAAAGGAAATAGACTTCCAGGAAGTCCAGGAAGCTCAGAGAGTCCTAAGAAGTTGGACCCAAGGAGGAACACACCAAAGCACATCATAATTACATTACCCAAGATTAAAGACAAGGGGAGTTACCTACAAAGGAGTTCCCACCAGACTGTTGTTAGCTGATTTCTCAAAAGAGACCTTATAGGCAAGAAAGGGCTGGAAAGAAGTACTCCAAATCATGAAAGGCAAGGACCTACATCCAAAATGGCTCTATCCAGCAAAGCTTTCATTGAGAATGGAAGGACAGATAAAGTGCTTCTCAGATAAGGTCAAGTTAAAGGAGTTCATCTTCACCAAGCCCTTATTACATGAAATATTAAAGGGACTTATCTAAGAAAAAGAAGATAACAAACATGTACAGTAAAATGATAGCAAACTCACAATTATTAACAACCACACCTAAAACAAAAACAAAAACAAAAGCAAATGCAAATAAGCAAACAACTAGAACAGGAACAGAACCACAGAAACAGAGATCACAAGAAGGGTTAGCAACAGGGGAGGGGGAGGAGAAGAGAGGGGAAAAGGTACAGAGAATAAGTAGCATAGATGGTAGGTAGAAAACAGGGGGAGGGTAAGAACAGTATAGGAAATGTAGAAGCTAAAGACCTTATGCCACATGGACATGAACTAAAGTGGGGGAATGTGGTGGGAGAGGGTGTGCAGGGTGGAGGGGAGTGAAGGGGGAAAATGGGGCAACTATAATAGCACAATCAATAAAATGTATTAAAAAAGAAAAAGAATCAACCAATGAATGCATAAATAAGTGGAACAACAAACTTCTCTCTCTCTCTCCCTCCTCCCTCCATCCCCCTTAAAAATAAAGGGCTGAGGTGATTAAGAGATTTAGGTTGGAATTCCTGCTTTGGTACTGGCTAACTCCTTGACCTTGGAGAGGTTAATTTCTCTCAGCCTACGTTTCTCCAATTGTAAAATAAGGATAATGCTCAAAGATTTCTTGGGAGCATTAAAGGATACAATGTGCCAATTTCCACTATAGTGTTTGGCATTTGGGAAATCTTCAGTACACAGTTAAGTTGAATCACATACCATATGTAATTATTAATTTTCAACTGCTTTTTAACCTACAAAACAGCTACTTTATACTTACTTTCTTAAAACCTAACATACCTATGTACCCAATATAACTAAATAGCTAAAAGTTAATTTAACCTTTTAAATCAGGTTCTTATATAGGCATTGCCATTTGTTTTCTTTGTCAAATGTTTCCTGACAATGTAGTAAACTCATTTTTTTCTACTTTGAAGACACTTGGTATAAGATTTCTTAAATATTTCAATTCTTTCTGCTATTTATGTAATAAGTAATAGCTATATTATTAAACTATATCATCATATATTCTGAAAGAGTTAAAATACCTCTCTCCCTGTGACCTTATTCAGTATTGGATTCAAACTTTGATAATATGACATATGGTTCAACTGCACAGTTTAGATGGACTTCAATTCAGATTTTATGGCATTCAGTTAGCAAATTAGGGTTACCTCATTTCAAGCATTTTCTGAGACACTTTGAACCTGGACTTAAGGACCTAGTGTTTTCTAAGTATTTCTCTTAGTTTTAAACTGGATCTGAGTGGTCAGTTTCATTTGAGGATAGTGCCGGAGTCCTTTGAGAATGGATAACTGTTGGTTACCTACTATAACTCTAGGTTTTCTTCGAATAGAAGACTATTCTTATTGTCAAAGAGTTTACAATCATTTGTCTTTAATGGACCAGGTGCTATTTTAAGCACAGACAAGTAAGACCTATATCCTGGCCTTGATGAATTAAGCTTCTAGTTGAAAAGGAACTGAAATCAACATATGAATTAATACGTAAACAAGAATTTTACACACTGTAGCTGCCCTATGAAGATAATACGAGGTGCTGTGGTGTGAAGGGAAGGCCTCTCTCACTGAAACCTGAATGAGACAGAAATTGGCAAGTGCTGACCCAGGAAGGGCTGTTTCAAGCATTAGGACAAAACTCTACAATGCATTAGGGAAAAGCAAGGTACTGAGCATGGGGAAAGATGAGTGTACAAACAACTCTCACCAAAGACAAAATATGAGCAAAACTACATTGGAAGCCATTTGCTGCAAGTGAAAAGTGCGGAACTGAGAAAATACATTTGGATAGTGTTTCTCTTAAGGTACCGCATACCCAAGGTTAACGAATTCTTTGTTCAACATTTTACAAATGCACTGGGAGAAAGAGGTTGCTTTTCCTAAAAGGTGAGGACTGATATGCTTATAGATGTGGAAATATATACCTTTTATTTTAATTAATGTCAACTGGAAATGAAAGGCCTGAATTTCAGGATTGATCCTTTAGAGCTTAGGCCTGTCTCGCCAGTCAGCTGCATTTTGCCTTGCTTCTGGGCAGCAAACTGTATGGCTACGGGGTCCAATCCAAACCCCCCTGAAATTGTTATCTCTCTGTTTTCTTCTAAATTGGTGTATTATAAGATCATCAAATTTTGATACCAGTATTTCTGAAAATGAAACCAGAAATATTGAAAACATAACTTTAAGTTATTTTTTTCATTCTTGCTGCTCCACTAATAAAAGGCATGTGTTTTAACTAGGTTAATGCTTTTCCTGGATCTCCAGTTATAGTACATCTTCACTTTAGGTATAAATAGCTTACATTTTCATTTCCAGAATTATCTGAGCTGAAAAGAAAATAAGGAGAAATATGCAGTTCAACCAGATTCTTGAGTCTTTTTAAAGAAATGTTTTCCCTAGGAGAGAAAAGAAAGCAGGATTTGGGGTCAGTACAAGCATTGTCAGCAAACCTTGTAGTTAGTCAGATTTGGAATACATCAAACTTATCACAAGTAATAATTATCTCTCTAGATTCCTTGAGCAGAGAGAAGTTCTAACATCAATACTGAATACAAACTAAAAGCACCCTCACCTTTATTCCATCCTCTGCCCACCCAGGAGAAACAAATAATCTGTGAAAAAAATTAATAGTTTTCCTACTGTAATATATCAAAGATTTATTATCTCATTATCTACTCTAGATTTTTTATTCTCAACATTAGAATTTCTCAGCAAGGTAATAACAGAATAATTTGCATTAGTAGGGATTGAAATTAATATTAGATGTTGTAGTACTGTAGACAGCGATTGTTTCTTTTGGCTGAAGATATCTGGGCTAGGTCATTTGGCATATCCAAAGAAATCCAGTTTGCCAAATTCATTTCCCCCAGCATTCATAAAAAAGCAAAGGAAGAAACAGTAATACATTATGTGGGTACCTAAATCGGCATATCTATGATTTGCTGAAGGACGCCACAACACAGCAGGCTTTATCAGGAAGTTGGAAGTCTGATGTGAACTGGCTGGCGATCCTACATTTTGTTCTTTGTTGCTAACTGGTAAGTATAGAAGGTCACAGAAAATGAAGGAATGGATATGGAACCTATAAAAGCAATTTACTATCAGCAATATGAAAAATGACTTAATATAATGCAAAATATTTAGCCCTGGTGGACAGAGTTTGAAGGAGAAATTTATTAATTTATTGTGAAACTGATTTAATTTTTATTCTAAAATCAATCAAAGTAGTTTAAAGAAGTATAGTAGAATGTCTCACTCTACCTTCTCCCATCCATCCTACTTTCCCCTCTTTTCTTCATGCCAAGTATTTATACTTATTTGCTACACATTTATCCTTCCAGGGTTTCTTTATGCAAATTCAGGCAAATACAACTATATGAACATATTCTCCCTTTCTTGCTACAGTGAAGTATTTTATGAATGGGACAATTATATGTGCTTATGAGACATGTAAATGTAGCATATCATTAATGTATCTTCAGTGGTCAAACCAATCATGAAATAAGTGTTTTCTTCATTTTACATTTGAAGAAACTGAGGCTTAGAGCAATCGAAACATGTCCCAAGTGCACACATTGTTGGAGGTAGGATTCCAAGTCCCCCTTTCTACACTAATGATAATTTTTGGTATAACCCCAGCAGTTTAGGACTTCTATGTGGAAATGTCAGGACAGAATTCTGGAGCTCTTAAACAACTATTATTATTGTGTATGAAGAATTTCATGGAAAGTTTCATCTTTTAATATTTAAAATAAATATAATTTTTCTGGCTAGCATTATTTCTATAAACAAGAGAGTGAAACTCATGTTAAATCAAGCTGTCCAAATAAAATCACTGTTAACATTTTGGTATTTATACTCCTAAACTGTTTTGTGTGTAAATTCATATCATGCAGTTTTTTAGGGAGTCATGGATTGGCAGGAAGGAATCTTTCTTAAACATACTCATGCGCATTGTTAGTTCTCCATTTACTTACTCAGTGGAGTCTTATTGGTAGTTGAGTGCCCACAGTGTGCAGGAAGAACACAGTGTATCTTGGCATGATTTTTTCCTGGCCCTAGGTTTCTTAGTGGGATGCAGATGCTAGTGATAATGCTCACAGTACAGTCCTGCCTTACCTGAGAAAATAAAGGTAGAATTTGCTCTGTCTTAACTGTTTTTATACAGCCTACCACATCATTACCGAATAGCTTACTCTAAGAGTCTATGAGCTGCCACTTAAGCAAATGTCCATAGACATGTCAATTCTTGGTATATGGTCATATATCCAGCTGCTGTGGGTTTATAGGTTTATCAGGAGCCACCTGTAAAGTTATCTATCATGGTTTTTATTATTTTCTCTTTTGAATATCATCTTATACTTATGGCTTTTCAGAGACTCAAATGACTGTAATCTACAGTTTTAAATAATTTTCTTGACCCTGGTTGGGTGGCTCAGTTGGTTGGGTGTCATCCCATGAGCATATGTCAAAGGTTGGGGGGGTTTGATCCTGGTGATGGCATGTACCTCGGATGCAGGTTCCATCCCTGGTGGGAGTGAGTACGAGAGGCAGCCTATGGATGTTTCTCACACATGGATGTCTCAGTCGCTGTTTCTCTCCCTCTGCCCACCTTCTTCCCTCTCATCCTCTCTCTCTCTCTCAAAAATCCATAAGCATGTCCTCCAGTGAGGATTAAAAATAATAATAATAGTAATTTCTTTTTGATACACATACATATTTTTCACATTTTGACCAATGAACTAGCTTCTTTGAACTAGCTTCTTGTCACCACCGCCAGAAAGTTTTCAAACTGTTCTTGTTGTCTTTCAAGTGGATGTGACAGCTCACTCTGAATTCTCCTATTCCACAAATAGAATCAGCTTCTAGAAACTAAATTTGAGTCCTAGGACTGCATATTATACAGTTTCATATCATTAATGGGCTAGAGCATGATGAGAAGAGCTTATAGGCATTAGTGTTAGAGCAGGCATACTTTGATAATTCATGTTGTTCTGTTTTATTTACTACTTTTTAAATATCACTTAAAATGATAGTTCATTAATGTAATTTTCCCTTGTCTTGAGTTACAGTTTTCCTTTGTTTACTAGCTTTGATTTTCCATTATAAATATTGTGTTTATATAAATTGTATTGTAAATACTCCAGTATCAATAACTTATCAAACTGTGTGTATAAATTTCTGTGTGGCTTCCAGGAATTTAGTGCAAGTCTCAGTGGTCCCCTATGTCAAAGAGGTACTGGAGCATCAACTAAAAAGGAAAATGCAGCCAATTTCTTTTCAAGTGGGATACTAAAGAAGTAAAGTTTTGGGCTAAAAGGCAAACTATAGAGACAATAAAAAAATCAGTGGTTGCCAGTGGTGAGGAATGACTAGGTGGAATAAAGGGCATATTTAGGGCTATGAAACTATCTGAGTGATACTATAATGGTGGATAACATGTCATTATGCATTTATCAAAATCCATAGAATACACAACACAATGAACTCAAATGTAAACCATGGACTGTAGTTAATAATACTGTATCAATATTGGCTCATCAACTATAAAAAATTTACCACACTAACCTAAGATATTAACAATAGAGAAAACTGTGGAAAGGGGGACTTGTGGAGAAATCATACATATGAAAATTCCTTGTACTTTCTGCTCAGTTTTTCTATAAACTTAAAACTAAAAAAACAAATAATAATTTAAAAAAGTCCTGGGTCTTCAATATTTCAAAGATAGGAGATACTTAGATTCATACATTTAGATGCTTAAAAAATTCCCAAATTATTAGTAGACAATAACAAAAATAGGGACTAAAAATACAACACTTTGGGACTTTTGTCTATATTTATCCCTTTTAACTCCATTATTTTTTTGAGAGTTGGTCTCATTACCTTTTCTCTCTGGATCATTAAGTGTTGTACTCTAATTTCTTTATGGCCTTTGGATGACTATAACTCTTCTTTACTTTAGGAATATACTAGTGTAACTTTTCAAACCGAATTAAGATGTCACAGACCATAATCAAATTATGGCCAGGAAACATTGGGCATTTAAAATTTATCTTAAAAGTTAAATTTCAGCTCTGGCTGGTACGACTCAGTGGGTTGAGTGCCAGCAGGCCTGGTTCCCAGTTGGGGGCATTTTTCTTCCTCTTTTTCTCCCTCCCTTTCTCTCTCTCTAAAAGTAAATAAATAAAATCTTTTAAAAATTAAATTTCATAATTTTTATAGTGTTAACTAGGCTTATACAATTTTTATATAAAAATTGTTACCTAGATTCCATAAGAACCAACACATAAAATAAAAAAGTACATTTAGTCTATAACACATTTCAATTGTAATTTTATGTTTGTATCATATTTACATATCTTCAGTCTTAATCTGGGTAGCAGAATCCTTCAGCGTTACAAGAAAAATCAGCACAGTCATTTTGAGTTTTGGTGCAAAAATCTAACTCCTGATATAGATTAAAAGTTTCATGGCAATTTTGGTATTTGTAGTAATAGTATTGTCATCAGAGAGAATAAACTTGGTGGTCTGTTACCCACTTTTGGTGGTAATAAGACCCAATTCTTGTTTAGCCAAAAGTCACATAGGCTGGCCAGATATTGGGCTTTCAGTTTGGATCTGGATGGGATCAGAGGCAATAATTTATCCTTAATTGCCTGCAGTACATCAGCCCCCACCCATGCACTTCCCAGAAATTTAGCTAGTTTGGACTCACTGTCTGCCAGTAACTCTGAGGTTGTAACAGGGTGCAGCCAAGAGGGGGGCCCTAAAAAGGGAGTTGGAATGGGCCCAGAACTCACAGTGTCCAGGGAATATTAGAGGGACATATAAGATGTCCTCACCCCTTCCCCCACAGGTATCAGTTGGGGGAAGGGACACATGGAGCAGGGACATGCAGAGCTGCTAATCCATGGCATGGTCCTTTAACATATCTATAGCCTTTGGCTGGTAGCTTAGATGTGTTAAATAGCTGTGAACCATGCTCTGAGCCAGAGGGATGGAAAGGAC